>JAKOGH010000572.1:0-18724 GCA_024811115.1 Terana coerulea
CCCATCTTCCAGGGAACGCACTGCTTGGTCGAGAACGACAAAATGACGCCGACGACCGCGAGCAAGTCACGCAAAGCATGGTTCAAAGCGACACGTTTGCGCAGCGTCTTGGCTCTTTGACGAAGTTTATAGACGCCGGATTTTGTGCAGAGTCTTTCACGCTCATAAGCATATCGACAGCCGCCCCAAGTAAGAACAGAGTCGAAAATGGTGGTGCAGGAATGGTCGGCGGTGCGAGCTCCTCATTTTGGCGCATTGCCATACTCGTCTAAGTCCTGTGTGTTTTCTTTTGATGCTGTAGACATGAAGCTTACTCCATGTCCACAAAATAGAAGCCTATTTGCTCGGGGAAAGACAGAACACACGGACTACCGAAAGAGTTGATCTCAGCCCCGATTCGGGACGATATCAAGTAGTGTTTTGTCGCACAGGTAGATAGACCGGCGTCGCAGCTTTACTTAACCAGCCACCGGCTTACGTCGGGCTTTGTAAGAGGTTGCAGTAAATGTGGCGGATGGATGAGAAGCTCGATCGCTATATCAGTGAGCCCGCAAAACAACTCAGCGCTCGGAGCTCAGCTCCGGAAGCCAGAGGGGATAATTGAACTTAAAGCTTAAGTACCGAGTGGCGACGCCGATTCTGAGCATTAGCGTTCATTCCGGCTATGCGCCATCATGGGAGGAGAAAATGAAATACAATAATATATGACTGGGTAAACGGCAGGTTACGGAATACAGTAGATACAGAGTATAAGGACAACAATATGATACAGCCAACAATTATCACAGACGTTGCGAGTAACAAACAGATAGGAGCAAGTGTAAGTAGGACAGAAAGCGATTCGGAGGGGCACATGATAGAGATACAAAAATACCAACCTAACTGAATTACAGAGACAAGGCGGAATGTTGATAGCATTCCCCCTGCGGAGGATTACCGTAGTGTAAATGATAATGTGACTTACCTGTGAGAAACTTGGGCGTGCACGAGAGCCAGTTTAGCGGGCACCAGCAGCGCGTTGGGCATTGGCAGTGGCGATCTGTTCCCTTTGTTCGACTATGTTTTGGATCCACTCCGGAACCCGCCCACTAAACGTTAACAATGAGCACCGAGACTCTAGGGATGTAAATGCAAACCAAACGTACGAGAGAAATGTTGCCCTGTCAACCTCATAGTACTCATGGTGTATCCACTTCTTCTTGTCGACCGGCATGTGAAGTCTTTCCCAAAAGGCCCAACGTAGGCCCTTGCCGATGTGGGACCTCCCGTAGAAGTAAAGCTGTCGCCCACCTGCGGCCTCGAGTTGGAGTGTTAGATGCTCTTCTTTGTCGCCACCGCTCTCATGAGCCCCGCCGCTACGAATAAGTGGCATATGAGGGTCTGTACAACTCACAGCGAAGCTAGAAGTGCTGTACTCGCAAGACTCTAGCTACTTCTGCTGCTGACATATTGATCTTGATGTGCGTGTCGCTACAGAAAATTTCGACATTGCTGATGATTTGCTGTCTCATTTGCGGCTGCCTGGAATAAATCTGGGGAGGTTGATAAGCAACAGAGCTTATGAAACGGCTGTAGTCTTCGGGAGTAAAGCGGCGATTCACATCGCGGGCAAATTGCTGGGAGATATGGCTGCCTATGAAGAAGTCTTTTCCGAAGCGAATGTGACGCGCAAGACGCTTGTAACCTTCGACACCAGCTTGAAACATTCTGGAAGTGGGTGTCGACAACTGCTTGGTGGCAAATATCAGGGAAGTTGGACTGATGATAGGCAGGATTCAGTACTGAGAGGAGAGCTGGGGTGTGTAGGAGTTGATGTCCGGCATTGGGTCCTATGCATGCCCTCTTTATAGCTTTGTCTTCTGTAAGCTGACGCTCGGGGTGGACCAGAAGTATGCATAATCAAAAACGAGTGGAGAGGAAAGATAACCAGGGAGTGCCACATTGGACCTGCAATGGTGCTGCGGCTTTCACGAAGCCTCTCTGTGTATTACCTGACGAATACGGTAAGACTCGACGCAAATCGAGGAACGTAGTTGGATCTTTGGACTAACCGGAAATGAGAGTCTGAGATGGGCAACTCGCAGTGAGCTGCGGAAACCCAGGCGATGTGACTGTCTTTGCGCAAGCGTTGACTGGCCATGTGTTTTCTGAGATGCGCAAGGCGAGCGAAGCCATGAGTTCTAGAGTCCTAAAGAGAGACTAACAAGATCAGTAGGTTACTAACCCTGATCTACGCATTCCAAAATCGTGTATTGCGATGCACAGAAACGTGCTCACTTGTCCTTCGGGTTGATTGTTCACCGCCAGGCCTAGAGCAGTGTATGGATTGGACAAGCGTCATATAGGCACCGTGGCTCAAGACAAGACGTTTGCGCACTAAGGCTGGTCCGATGCGTACGTACGCGTGGTTACAATCCCCTGAACAAGGAATCCTACTTGGGCAAGTCGTGGAGTTTCTACCACGACTGACATGAGGCTGGCTTCGCACAGGAATACAGGTGAGTCGTAACAGCAGCCGCACTAGCACAGCTATGCAATCAATCATTACTCACCTGCGCATATGCATAGCCTTTTCCCCAACTTCCGCCACCGCATACTCGGGCGGTCGTCATGTGGCGAATGAACGGAACGTCCAGATCAGAGACTATGTCCTGCGCTGACGACCGATGTCCTGTGCTGAACCACCTGCTGTAGATCGAATCTTGTGGTGAATCAAAGGTGACCAGTCCGTGTATAAGGCAGATGTTTTGGAGCCGCTAAGTAGCACTGACGACTCAAAGGCGGCAGTGCTAGCCAAGTTGTGGCAAACGTACCGTCGTCCTCACCAATAGCGCTTCCCATACAAGTGCCGAGGCTTGTTGAGCGTGCGCTGTATCTTCTGAAACGTGCTAGCAATGGTGTCAATAGAACGGGCTTGTTGCCGTAGCATAGCTAAGTGTGAACGTACCCGGCGAGTGTTGTATGTACGAGAAAATGCAAGTTACCGGTACCGCCCACAACCAGGCCGCTGGCGCGGAGTTGGAAATTGCCGGGATGAACCGTCCTCGATCGGACCAATCACAGCCTGTGCCACAACGCACCGCAAACGCACCGTATATAACTCCCGAAAGTCAACCCTCGAGTCTGCCTCCAACCAAACTCTACCCCTTCTCCTCGCACACATTGCTTCATCCACCGCAACTGTACGTCAACTGCAGTCTCCTGTTGAATATGTTGTCCTCTTTTCGACGTCTGTGGCCCTCCTCCCAACTGCTATCGCTTCCGAGGGCTTGCTACGCCACCGTATCCTCGCAATTCACCCCTACAAATGCACACTTCTCAGCTGGCCCTGACGGTACTCAGTACGTAGACTTGGACTTTGCCGAGGAACCCCTGGGGCTCTCAGCGAAAGATGGGTTTGGATGGCCACAGCTCGACTTCGGGGAAGCTATTGGGCAAGACGGACGTTACGTCATTGCTCGCAAACTTGGATTTGGTCTCACCGGCAGCACGTGGCTCGCAAAAGATAGAAAGTAAGTCTGTAGTATTTTCTACTGTCGTGCCACTTTCTGAGCGCCGTTTGTGATAGGACAGACGCCTATGTGGCGATCAAAATGCTGAAAGGCTTCACCACAGAGCGTGTTCACCAAGGCCTGAATCTCGAGCGTGACACACTGGAACGACTTCTGGCACCGTCTCCGTATTTGCAGCACGCTCTACGTCTCCGTGCTGTGTTTGAGATTGATGGTAAGGGGTCCGACGGGACACATGCGTGCTTTGTGACGGACATCTTCGGCGGGGATGTCGAGTATCTGCGCGCCACGCACGGCATTCCGTCCCCAATTCATCCGCGCCGGCACCTGCCTGTCCCACTGGCAAAGCGGATTGCGCTGCACGTCCTGCGAGGCATCGCCCACGGCCACCGCAACGGCGTGATCCACACTGACATCAAGTTTGACAACATCTTCTTCAAATCTGCATTGACGACCGACGACATCGACAAAATCCTCGAGGTAGAGCCGCCGCGTCGCAACCCCCCGGAACTTTCTGTAGATGATGTCGTCGTACAAAGCGCTGTGTCGCAGCGTTTGCCAGCACCCGACTTGGAGAATGCCGTGACGCGCAATTTCGTGTTGGCGGATTACGGGCACGGTATGTTTTGAAAAATGACGAACTAGGGGGTTCTAATACTTGGTCAACATTATTCTGCAGCACAACTGATCGAACGGAGGACAACAGATAATATCGGACCCAGTGCCCTCCGACCTCCTGAGATTGTACTTGCCGGCCCTTGGGATGAGAAGGTGGATATATGGATGTTTGGATGCTTGGTGCGCCTTAGGCTCGAATCTTTGAAGGTGTAGGAAGCTTTTCTCACCTTTAACCAGGTGTACGAGCTCCTCACAGGCGACTCGTTATTCAAGTACGAAAAACTGGTCGCGCCGTGCGAACTGGACCCGGACAACGCGCTCCTCTGGCAGTTCATCTGCTACACCGGCGACGACTTTATGGAAGATCAACTTACGGCTAGCCGGCTGGCGGCGGTATGGTTTGATCACACTTGTGCGTGCGCCGACTCAGCTTCCTTGAGTAATCTCGTGCTGATAGGGACACTGTATGAAGGCAACTTGCGGAGCCGCCCGCCACTTTTCGATACAGTCTTTGAGACGCGGCTCCGCAAACACAAGATCCTAGGGGAAAAAGACATCGCCGTTACAGCTAACTTCATGCGCAGGTGCTTAAGGCTGGAACCTCGCAATCGCGCGAGTGCCGAGGAGCTTCTGTCGGACCCGTGGCTTTCTGTCACCGAGTAAAGGCATGCACCCGCCTCTCGTTTTGTCTCGCTTGTTCTGTGTCTTATTTAGTAGAATGCATGCTGAAAATAAAGTTCTCTTCTCACAGTTATTGAGCGCATTGAGTCCCTCTTCTCACTGCCGTCGAGCAAGCAGCTCCGATATTTGCCCTCCGGACCCAGCATTTGGCCCTCTGTCGCACGTGTGCGCACGCTGTGCGTATGAGACGCTGTGTATATTGTCACGAGAAATTCGTACTTGAACCATGTTTCGTACTTTTACACAGTTGTGCAAGGGAATACATCTGAGCATAGCGAAGAATTCGAATAAATCGGCTGTAGGATAGTAGTAAGCCAGTGTTACGGGACCACAAATACCAAATCTCAACCTGCGTCGTGTATTCCTCGTGCCGCCATGCAGAAAAATCAACACAGCAACGTGGTGTGCGTGAACCATAGATCTCCCGTCTAACAATTGTCGTGGCGAGTGTAGGCGAGTTTTGCTAATTTTCTCCAGAGTGATGGTCACAGCAGAGCCCAGGTCATTGCATGGGCGTCTCTGTAATGATGGGATTGGCATGGGCGCTGATCAGCCCAGCCAAGCCAGGAAGTTGCCGGGAAGCGTAAGCAAAGTTACCTCACAGCGACCTTACAGGCTACAGCGTTCGGAATCTTCGGATGATTTACATAGATCATGAGCACGCATGGCATGGCCTTCATACGACCAAGCACACCACAGTCACTTTCCAGTAGTGTAACCTAGTGGGGTCGACAGGGGTTTCAAGAAAATTGGGAGAAATTGAGAGATGTCTTCGTAAGTACAGACATCACCACGCTAGGGCGAAACTAAAGTCTGAAGCTAGCCGACTGCCTGGCCTTGTCATTATGCGTGCTGTTTATCGCGTATATGCCGGAGATCATTTGCCGACGGTCCGGCGTCGGGCTGGCGGGGTACTGATGCCGCGACGCGCCACGACGCGTGAGTGAATCGAGTCATTACGCCTTACTTACGCCCTTATCATTCGTTTCCTCCAGACCTTCCTTCATCTCGAACAACGACGACGATGGGCACCTCCCAATCCTCGTCGTCCCAGACAGCCCCGAACGCGCTCAGAAACCTCCTCGTCTCCAACTACCCGCTCGCGGACGCCGACCGTGCCGTGCTGTCCGAGCACTTCGAGCATATCTCCGTATCGCCAGACCGCGACGGCCAACCATCGGACGAGCAGCTCGCCGCAGCGGACGTGATTTACGGCTTCCCGAACGCAAAGTGGCTCACGAGTCGGAAGCAGGTGCCGCGGCTCAAGTTCATTCAGCTGTTGAGCGCAGGGGCGGAGTACATTGTGGACAGTCCGTTGTGGAAGGAGGAGGGCACGGAGAAGATTCAGCTGCTGACGGCGAGTGGGGTGCATACGGGTCCGATACCGCAGGTGAGCCGTGCTTCGCCGTCGTAGGCAGAGCGTCGTTGACAAGCGTTTGCGTCTCGGACAGTGGTTCATTGCGACGACTTTGATTCTCTTCCACCGCTTGCAAGAACAAATTCTTGTTGGTCAGGCATGTCCCTTCTTTATCACTTTCAACGTTCGGCATGTAAACCGCCGCATACATTCCAGAACGAGAAACGGTGGGCTACGAACGACGACATATGTCCTACAGGCCCAAAGAACTTTATACAAGAACTACGCGGCAAGACTGTAGGAATTCTAGGATACGGTCACGTGCGTTCATACAGCTCCCATCGTTCAGCACGTTGCGATCTAATACACGATTGCGCAGATTGGTCGTGAGGCTGCTCGCTTAGCACATGCCTTTGGCGCGCGTATCGTCGCCGCAAACAGCACAGGCGAGAAAAAACCACAGGACGGGTACATAATCCCGGGGACTGGAGACCCCGACGGCTCGTACGCATCCCCTTCGCTTCCCTCTTCGCTCTATACCTCACATCTGCCGGTCTCTTTGCCAGACTCCCCGACGCGTGGTTCTCCACTACAGACGAAACATCCTTCGCATCCTTCCTTGGACAGACCGACGTCCTCCTCCTCGCGCTCCCCGCCACCTCCTCCACCTCCGCCATCCTCTCCGCCACCACCCTCCCGCTTCTCCCGCAGCACGCCATCGTCGCGAACGTTGGGCGCGGGAACGCGATCGACACGGACGCGCTCGTTAAACTGCTGGATGACGGCAAGCTTGGCGGCGCGGCGCTGGACGTAACAGACCCTGAGCCACTGCCGGACGGGCACGCGCTGTTCGGCCGGAAGAACGTCGTGATCACGCCGCATATGAGCGGCCGCACGGAACGATACATGGAGCTCGGGCGGAATATTTTGATCGAGAATGTGAAGAGGTGGAAAGCGGGCGGGGAGCTGGTGAATGTCGTGGACACGAAGAGGGGTATTAAAGAAGGCGAGTGGTGAAGCTTATTTACTGTTTGCTGTTGGAATAACGATTTAATCTTCAGTTTTAAGGGATGTGCTTTAACTGGCTATATGCTAGATATAGAATGTTTGATTCTCGGCATGAACAGTGATTCGGCGCACTTGTACATTGGGCATGCCACTACGACCATCGTGGCGTTTGGGTAGGGCTGTCCCGCCCACCCAACTCTCCGCACATTCAATGCTCGACCGGCAGCGTGACAACCTTCGATGAAACCGATGGTGCTAACGGACGCTATTCATGTCACATGTACTTCACCAGCAGCCACTTCATATCGCACAAGCAGCAACACGAGGTGCTCCAAACTACGATAAATGTGGATATATGCGTCGACATTCGTGCTGCCCTTGTCGTGTCGAACTGGCATCCACTCAACCGGATTACACGTTTACGCCTACTCGTTTTTATGGCGTCACAGACGTAGAGAAGACAGGCTCGTATGGCATTCAACGCCGATACACAACCAGTTCCTCAAGTTTAGGGTAGTCTCGCCATGCCCCCGAAAACGTCGCTAAGGGACGAAATACTCCTATTCGTGATGGCAGGCGCAGACATCGCTAGCAACGCGTTGACAGTGGCGCGTTGTACATCCCTATGCAACCGACGGTCTACGCAAAAATCATGATAGGAGCCGCCGGACGCTTGCTCGAAATATGAAAAGCCACCACGGCATGGGAGGTTGGCAACCCTATCATAATCGGTACGCAATCCAACACGGCCCTTGTTCGAATCTGATGCTCCGATACAGAAATTGGTGGTCCAAGAGTCGTTGCGTTGTGTCTAAGGGCGCAACCTATCTGGGGAGCTTATCCCAGGAGGCCTACGCGCACGATTTTTCTCGTCCACCGTCGCGGCTGACTCATGGCCAGGCACTCTGGGCATAAGCAACGTCTTCATTCACTGTAAAGAAAAGATTTACTCAGGGCCTCGAACCGCGAACGCTGGCTCGACTCTACGGACAGCTGATTGCTCGCGGTCTCCGAGAGCCTTTGGAGCTGTTTCAATGTCAAATATGTCGCATCTGTCGAGTACCGCGTCTGTTGCAAGCTAACCTCGAGGGTAATCTCGGGTATTGCGAGTTTGTTTTTGATGTTTGCCACCCTCTTCTGCCGGTACGACTCGGACTTGCGTCTGGACGACGTGAGCCCATGGCCCATCCAACTGGAGATGGAGGCATTGTTACTTGATTACGAAGGCCCAGAGCTTAACATGTTATCCTCAGTCCATTTGACTACACCTATTGGGAATGCCATTGATTTGAGACATCTACTCCACACTTTGGACAACGGCTCGTCCTTTCTTTCGCTAGACCTTGGTAGATCCTCCGGAGCTATCATCTCTAAGTTCAACTGCTACACCGACTTCGTCAATTACCTGCTACAGGATGTTGAGAAACCTTCAGTTATAGACTCGGTGACTCTCACCGTTACTCGGCAGTCGCTGTAACCCTTTGCGAATGCCATAGGGGCACAGTCGAGCCCCCACCGAGGCGGCTCTCCAGTAATGAAGCAACGACTTGTGAGTCGCTTCTGAACCAGTCTCTAGCATTGAGCCTTTGGGGAGTCAGTGATATCCATGAACACCCATCAGCAATGCTGGACAGTATTACTCACGAGCCCAGGAGTGCATTGGAATACACTCAAAGTGTCTATTAGCAGCGTGGAAAATGCATGCCTAGAAGGACTGATACTTACGACCATTGATGGAGAGGAATACTATGGTACCAGCAACGGTGTGAGATACACACCACAACATTGTGAAAAGACTGCAAGACTTACAGCCGAAGAAGATGAAGTTGTCAGGCTGCGTGATACGCTTTGGGGCGACACTGAGTTTGTAGCTAGGAGCGATAGCATCACTATGTTACTTACAGTGATCAAAACGGCAGTGTACAGAAAGCTACGGCAAAACAGCCAAACATCTATGAATATTGTTCTGAGATGACAATTGGAGGAGCGTACCTTGTGACAAGCCCTGTATTCACGGCATATACCATCAAAACATTCACCATGGAGTTCGTTCTGAGTAATAGTGTGTTACCATTCAATGGCACGATACCTTTGAGGCGGGTTCTTACTTGCGAACAGAAGTTTTCCTCATTTGCCACAGGAAGAAGCACAGCGAGATCGCAATTCCTAAATCGGCGCCGATTCCCATCCCTAGCTCTAGATACACGAGCGACTGGTTGGTGCACACCAGGTCAGTCTGGCTCTGCTAAGTCATGAAGGTACAGATCACTCACGTTCACTGCGGTGAAAGCAACGAAACTTGGCTCCAACTTGAACCTGGTGAGAGTTATGTGTCAGCAGCTCGGTACACAACCTCATGACATGCTTATGCTAACAGCTCTACTGCAATCGCTAGGTAGATACATGTCAATAAGGACATGAGTTACGAAGACTTAATAGTACACACCAAGTCCGATGCCTAGTAAAGCATTGAGGAAGACGTTCAATTATCATAGCATGCCATGAAGAGGGCGAAGGCCTTCTCACCCCATGTCGCTAGGACAATAACGCTCTAGTGGGTTATATAAGCATTAACCGAGACGGGCAAAGATTACTGCATAATCCTTACTAGTGAGGCAGTGAGGAATCGGTTCTTCCTACTAACTAGCATAAATAGTCGGCTCAGACTGTTAGTCTCGGGTCCAAAGCATCAAACAGACGTACGGATCCACACTCGAAACGTAAAGCAACTGCAAAGGCTCCAAGGTCAGTAAAGGATAGCACAGACTTCGCCCGATCACCTTTGAACGACGAAGTCGGTAGAGACCTGAGAAGGACATCAACAAAAATGCGGTGTGAGAGTAGTAAGAATCATGACAATCCACATACCGTAATGAGAAATGCTAGCTACAAGCCGCCGAGTGAGGGCTTGATGCATGCAAACCTGTTCAAGTACTTACCGGTAAACCTCCCTGTTATTGGGACCCAAAGGACCACCAGTGAATGCCATACCTTGTTCTACTGAAAGATGACGCACCAAGGCATATTTCCTAGTAGGACGGCACGATTGGTGAAGTTCGCGACCATGTACCTGGAATGAAAGCGTTAATAGTCATCAATCCAGATGCGGCGTCACAACGTACCACCACATGCCATGAATGATGAATACAAGATCAGCCGTGTTTAAAAACCTGAAGTATACGCTCTTTAAGCATCTGCACTAGGACTCCAACACAAATAGTGTACCAGAGCAATATGATCTCGAAGATTTATCATAATCAGTGAGCGAAGAGTATAGAGCTAGACGGTAGTCTCACCGCATACTTCAACAGCCGACTCTCGCCTCGAATGCGCTGGAAGAAAATATAGCATTGCAGACATAGGATACCATATAAGCTAGCACACGTAGACAATATGCAGTTAGTAGAGCATGATGTAACAACAGTCTTATAAGTGTGACGTACATTGCAGCAAAGGATCCGCCTAAGAGGATGGCACCAATGGTGGTGCTGAAGTGGGTGAGCAGATCGGATAGTCCAGACATGACAGGCTGAGGGGAAGAATTCAACAGTGAGGATACACTGTCGCTTCAAGTATGTCTTATATAGACCTGGAGCTTGTGGATATCTTCGAGTGCATGTTTGGCTCATATCACTCCTAGTGGAATGCACGTCTACTATTCTAGTTAGCGTGACCGCCTCATATCAAGCCATCCGACGAGGAATAGATGCTGGGAGCCTATTGCACAAGCTGTGAGAGCCACGCCCACATACGCACCTGTAGTCTCATGCTTCATGCGAACTATCAAACCATATCTCATGCGACGGGAGCGGATGTGGGGACAGTCACAACTCCCAGCGTACGGGGCAAAGAGTGACCAGGTTAAGGTAGTGTTGGGGCCGAAGTGAAGTATGCGGTTGGACAGCAGATTGACGCAAGGACTTGCAGAGCAATGAGCGACCCGTACCATGCTTGTATGGTCATCCGGCCATACTCCAGTCGCGGCACAGCTCTATACGGATATCCTGAAAATTCGCACTTGGTAATTCCTTGGAGTAGGTTACTATCCTAGATCTGACCGCAGCGCGTAAGCCCAGACAATAGTAAACCTTATCTATATGTGCCTAATAAGTCCAGCGCGAGTACATGAAGCAACTGTGATCATACATACCATGATATGACTTCAGGAAAGTGTGCCCATAAATGTCCTTCTGGTATGCCGATGGTACGCCGCTTGTAATGCGGGACCGCCGTCTTAGGATCGGCCGAGGCGTCGGTGGACTGTTGCTCGAAAAGTGAGCAACACCTTTCTGCAAGCAAGGAAAGCAACTCACAGCCTGCGTAGTCCCACGCTTTGGATATGTTCGAGGGGTGCACACTACTCATGCTCGCCGACGCCCCACTGATCGTCGTTTCTGGTGCTAGTATCGCGCGGTGAGACCGCGCGATAGGATTGAGAGACCCATATAATGAGAAGCAAGAGGCACTCGCTATCCCAAGAGTGCGCACACTGCTGTATCCCATCACCGTTTGTGTATGCATTTAGGCGGGGCTCTCCAGTCTGCGAGTCGTTGTCCTAAGACGCAAAGGAGGTTCAGAAAACGGTACGGTGACAGGCGCAAGCGACTGCGTGCTCACCGACTCAGGGATCACCACACGAGCAGCTCAGCATGCTTACACTTGAGGCCCTTATCATCGGGATCAAGGATCTTGTACATTAAGGCCGTTGAGCTCATCGGCATCTGCGAGGGCAAAAAGGTCAATTATCACTGCTCCACGACAACCAAAGCGGACAAGTTTGTCGTTGAGCAACATTACGTGCGTGAGGGGCACCATTTTGTGCGGGCAGCTGGACATCCTTGCGATTGAGAGACTTGCCGAAGCTGCTTTAGCTTTTCGGCCCGCCATGATCAATGCTCTTGATTCCTAGAGAGAAGCAGCGAGGTGTCTGTACCGGCCGCCGCGCATTGAACGCAGCTTCCGAGGATAGCCTTCTATCCACATGTCGAAGAAAGACAAAATCTCCTCCGCATCTAGAGGGCGATGCTGCTACCAATAAGCATTACGCACGGCAGCCACAGTTGCTGAGATGCCGAGAACGAGCCTGGACAATTGGGTCAGGTTGATGACCCATTCACATGCGGCGCAGAGGCTCATCGCACAAGGAGGGCGGATTGTGCAATATGAGTGCGCGCATGAATTAGGAAGAAACACGGCCACGACGTACACCCGAATTCCGCTCCGCGCATCGCTGTGATTTATGACCACAGTGGCAAATGCCGCACACATGAAGTCACGACTACGCCATTCCCTTGCAGGAGCGTCGATGGGGTTCCCCTTCGCTCGACGGCGGCCAACCATGGGTCTGATAGGAGTTTCCTGCGCTTGCCAGTGCGAGGATCTACCCGTAAACTTGCCGGCGTAACCATCTGCGCACTGGCAAGAAACAGCGACGGCAGTGGTGTCATCCTTCTGGAGAATTTTGTGTCTTCAAGACGTCTCTCGAGTCGCCGCAAAGTATCCTTCGTGCACAACTGTTATCAGCGCAACTTTCCAGACCAATGCGTAAGTAGTAAGCGGCTGTGTAATTATCAGTGGTGCAAGGGCGACTTGAACGATGGGCTTACTGCTTGACTGCGAGGTATAAGTATGATTGCAATTCAATAGTGAGCGCTTTTTGAATACGCTGGATTACACTGCAGTACCAGCAGAGACCAGTACTGGTGAGTACTTGAGTACGTTTCGAACTCGGCGTCAACTCGGCGTCGCCAGTCAGCTGGCCGCCACCATCGCCGCGGGATAGACACGTGGCTGCCATGCGCAGTATTTAGCGCCTGCGCAACCGTTTGGCGGTCTGGACTCTGGCGCTCCGAGTCACATCGTCTGCAAGTTGCCATCATGCCGTCTGTACTGCAGTCTGCAGAGGATTCAGCTACAAGCGTAATGGATGCCTTTCCGCAGGGATCTGTAGAGCTCTACAGAATAGATTCGCCAATAAACGACCTCGGCAACGCGGCGGATCACCGTTACCGTTACGTCGGAACTCGACACTGCGTTTACAGACGTGGAATCTGGGAAGGGGGTCGACCCCCTCCCAGAATAAATTCTGCATTTGCAGACACATTTCGGGCACCGCTGCGTCTCTTAACCAATCATACCGCTTAGCGCCATTATCCCGCCCTGCCGAGTCTGACTTCTCGTGTTCATCAGCGACTGCAAGGGATCTGTATTTCTTTCGTTACGGTCTTATACTTCTGACAACACTTCTCATATATTGCTTTTAATCTCCGGTCTAGAACCTAAAATCTATAGGAAACCTACGGAAAGGCACCCAATGACTGATCTGCGTCCGGTGCAGAAGCTGTCTGGTTAAAGCACAATTTCAAGTAGAGTGAGTCGACAAGCTTAACAATGGGAACGTACTAAATGTGTTGTACAGTACCTGTCTTGTACTCGTCAGCAGTGATTCAATCGAGCATCGAGGTTCACTCAGCTACTTCAACTCTGCTTCAGGCCCGAAGTCACTATGTGAAGTCATTTCAGGTAGAATGTGCATGTTGAACCGTGCCTATTCAGCACGATTCCTAGGTGCAAGCACCAGGAATCTACGGGAACCGGATGTGGCACTCACATGGAGCCAGCGGGCTTTTTCGGGCATCGCTTCTTGGTCTTCATCGAATGGGATGTTCAGCAGCACATAAGAGAAGATAAACCTTTCATGAGAGGTTCAAAATATCTCTTCCGACACAAGGGTACGCCAATTCAAACTCGTGCTTCCCGTTGTTGGCTTACTGGCTCCGGTATCACTCGTCAGGGACGTCGCGAATGTTACTTCAGAATCAATACATTGAAGTTCTGCATACATTCCTCACGAATAGCCCGGTTCGGCCGATACATCATCCGCAACCAACGCTCTGCAATTCACCAGTCCATACCTCATGTTCCGAGGCTCCCCAACCTCCCGAATCCGCCATCTGCCTTAGGAGGAGCCGCAGTAAGGGATGTTGTCGATGTAGATGCAATGGTCCTTCTGCAAAATGCAACATTACAGGTCGCTTTAGCCATCGACGCCGCCCGCTGCAGACAACAAGACAAGGACTCACGCCGCAGCTGCCGATCTCGACAAACTGGCTGGCAGTGTTGCACTCCCAGATGGAGTGGTCGTCCGGGCCACAGATGCTATGCACAACAACACAGTCATGAGGTCCTGACTATGAAGGCGGGCGAGAGGGATACGCACAACGTGCCGGGCGTGCAGGGGTGGTAGGTCGCGGTGGCGGCGACACGCGCCGTCAACAGGGCGGCGGCAGCAGCGAGGATGGAACGGAATTGCATGTTGGGTCGTTTGTTGACGAGGAGTGTTGAAAGTAAGTCTCGAGTTCTTCGAAAGAAGACGAAGTTGCTTTGCTGACGTTCCACCAGCCAAAGTACGAAGCTTTTATACTGCTCTTCACTCGCAGCGCCTCGCTGACCGGGTACCTCTGCCGTCTTTTACGGGACTAAAAATGGGTAAGTGGTGTTCAAAACACCGCCTTTGCGATTTATTGAATACACGAACTGAATATTGTTAGCAGTGCAAACCGTATACTCGCTCGCATCACGGTCTGGAGATCGCGCTACGGCATGTGCTGGCCTACTACACCCCTTAATGCCAACGTGCCGAGCTCGGACTAGGGCGGGCGGACGCCGCACAAAGCTATTGCCTGGAGTCCGCTGACCGTGTCATTCAAGCGCGGCATCAACACAAGTGCTGGAGGTGCGTCGTCTCGTTCGGACCCGCATACACTCGCTCATTGGACCCCTCGTCTTTCCAACAGGCTAATAGGACGTCAGACGATACATACCCCTTAAAAGTGGCGGACTATTGACACAACCCAGGACACTTGATGATGCTGCGCTCTGGTGTGCATCATCAAGGTAAGCTTTGTCTATGTCTATCCGAATCGCTGGATAACAAAATTACCTATATTTAACAGCGATTGATTTGTCGCCGATGCAACTTCGAACACGAAGTGACTGCGATTTTGAATAGGCTTCTACCTCTGGCCACAGACCTAGCACTTGGTCTGGAGTAGTCTCAAGCATCCAATGTTCCGTAGAACAAGCATCCGAAATAGTTCAGCCGGTAGCATCTGTGGAAAATGTGCGCTTCCCTGGCGCCGTACTTCAACACCTGTCCCGTGTCAGTAAGAGTTTCAACACTCAATACGCCGCTCATACCGAGATCTAGAGAGGCCCACGGCCAGACACTCCGACAACGAAGGCTCCGACCCCAGTCGGACGCCGAATTCGTAGGTGGCGCCGCAGGTAGGACCACGAGACTAGCAAAGGACGGTCACGGACATCGCTCTTCAATTGCTTTGCGCTTTGCCATCATTGCGGTCTGTCTGATCATGAGCGGCCGTCTTGACATCGGCAAAGGCAGGCTAATACTCATTGGCACAAGCAGCACTATGCGCGTCTCTGCACTAAGTATAAGGTGCGCTCCCGTGTCCGATCAAACGTGCACATCCAGTGATAACATTTGTTAGGCCCCATATAACTTTGTTTTGGAGCGGCTCTAACAGTGTCAATGCAGTATATTCTCGCTACTACAAAACCCACTGAGAACACGGAAGGGTAGCGGCAATGGATGCTATTGCCTCATATTGCCTCCGATATGCAGACAACCTATGTACTTGCTTTGGACATTCAAAGCCGTATGTGCTCAATGGGTTTGCTCCAGACGTATTGAAACTGCTCTCTTATTTCATTTCCAGCATAAGATCCGCCCAGCCAGGCACCCCGGTTTTTGCTCACGGAGGTCGCGCTCAGCAGCTAACGTGCGATATGAGGCGCAGGGCTGACATGCTGAACCGGTACCCCGAATCGTGCAGGCCGTTCGCCGTGCTCGGCTCGTGCACTTGGAGCACTGGCGCATGCTGTGCGGCTAGCAGCGCGGCGACGCTCTGGAAGACCCACCGCGTCAGCCGCGACCGCAGCTCCGTGTTGCTGCCCAACCCCTCCCGTAGTATCAACTGCAGGCTCTTCAGCGTGCGCGTCCCGCCGTCCGTGCCACTGTCCAGCGAAAACGGCGAGCAGACGGGCGGAGGCGGCGGAGACGCGACGCATAGTGGGACGTGTGCCGAGTGGGCCAAAAATGCGCGGATGAGGGGGAAGTGTGACCAAAGTGTGACGAGAGTGTGGTTGCTGATCAGAGGAGCAGGGCGAATGAGGCGGTAGCGCGCCAGGACGTGCAGACGTGCGTCGGGCGCAACAAGGTGTGCGGTCCTTATGCACGGGCGCATCCATTCAACATCAGTGTTGTCATGCGACCGTGTAGCGGGTGCGGCGGAGCATACAGTGCTACTTCATGGGTGTAAAAGCAGAGAGCCAGGAGGCGCGGCATGCGGAGGAGCGCAGCTCGAAGATCTGGGGAAGCTCAGGAGACACGGTAAATGCGGATGGGATGATGTGGACGAGGCACTTTTGCGGGAATGATGATTCGAATTGTGGATGTGTGGATATGATGTGTCCTGGAGTTGTCTCTTCGCGCAGTACGACCTCCGTATCCAGGCTGGCAGGCATTGTTCCCTAACGAATAATCTGGATTAGCCGGCTAAAGCTGTGCTAACATGCGAGTGTGCGTTGTGCGTGAGTTGGTTTGGATAGAAGCCATAGGGCAATACAGCATACGCACCTCGGCCCCGTCTTATCCCTTTCAGCTGGCCGTCCACTTCTGCACTGGCAGCTCCACAGCAGGATGATGTAGCTCTTCTTTATCGCGAGGGTTTCTCACAACGGAAGAGTAACCAATATTGCTGTGGGTTGAGCTAGCTGAGACTGCGCGTTGTAGTCCGGTCGTAGTCGTGGTCGCCGCCGTAATCAGTCGTCAACGCTCCTGCAGAGGCGGGTTCATTTCGGTAACAACGCCTCCTATCCGATGTATGCAATCTAGAGAACAGTCAGTAGGCATAAATGATGCACTCGCAGGAGGGTCATCGTCGAACGAGTGGTCGTGTGAGAGCTGCGGGGAGGGTGGGATACCGGAGCTCAGGAGATTATAGGCCGAGAAGGGAAGGCGGACGCTTGGAATCCTAACACGAGCAAACAGAACTCAGGCAGCCTGCCATCAATTGTCGCTTGGTGCCATACTCTGTGGCCCCAAGTTTGAAGCACAGCGCCCGACTACGGCATGAGAATGAAACGATGGCGTTCTTCAAGCAACCAACGCACGTCGTATAGTCGTCCTCCAGAGATATAGCCTAGAGGCGACTCGGGGAAGGACTTGAAGAAAACCGGGAGGTATTGGGAGCCTGGGATGTCTTTGTAGTAAGCACCACAAATATTGTTGCACTATGCAGACCATACCTAACTCCATGTCAGCTTGAGTAAACGTGTCAGTTGGTGTATACGTTGCGGCAATCACTTCTTGTACCGATCACGCTTCGCACCACGACGCGTGAGTGTAGCGAGCCATTACACGTTACGCCCTTCTCCCCACCCCGCTCATTTCCGCCAGACCGTCCTTTATCTCGAACAACGACCACGATGGGCCCTCCCAATCCTCGTCTTTCCAGACAGTTTCAAAAGCAGGCGGTCACATGCTCACCAACCTACTCGTCTCCAACTCCCCGCTCGCGGATGCCGACCGCACCGTGCTCTCCGAGCACTTTGACCACATCTCAGTGTCGCCAGAGCGCTATGGCCGGCCAACGGACGAGCAGCTAGCCGCGGCAGATGTTATCTACGGCTTCCCGGACGCAAAGTGGCTCACGAGTCGGAAGCAGGTGCCGCGGCTGAAGTTTATCCAGCTGCTGACCGCAGGGGCGGAGTATATTGTGAACAGTCCGATGTGGAAGGAAGAGGGCGCAGAGCGGATTCAGCTGCTGACGGCGAGTGGTGTGCCCACTGGTCCGATACCGCAGGTGCGTCACGCTCGACCGCTGCAGGAAGAGCGTCGTTGACAACGTTTGTGTCTCGGATAGTGGTTCATTGCAACCACTCTAATTCTCTTCCACCGCTTGCAAGAACAAATTCTTGTCAGCCAGGTATGTTCCTTCTCCATTAATTTGGTCGTTTAATATTTGATACGCCGTACGTGTCCCAGAACGAAAAGCGATGGGCGACCGACAACGACATATGTCCAACGGGCCCAAAGTACTTTATACAAGAACTACGCGGTAAGACTGTAGGGATTCTAGGATACGGCAATGTACGTCTATGTTGCTTCAGTCCTTTCGCAAGCTGCAGCTCGATGTATGACTGCATAGATCGGCCGTGAAGCTGCCCGCTTAGCACATGCCTTCGGCGCACGCATTATTGCCGCCAACAGCTCTGGCAAGAAAAAGCCACAAGACGGATACATAATCCCGGGACTGGCGACCCCGATGGCTCGTATGCACCCCTTTGGTCCCCTTTACTTTGTTCCTAACTATACTGGCGTCTTCCCTAGACTTCCCGATGCATGGTTCTCCACCACAGACGAAGCGTCCTTTGCGTCCTTTCTCGGGCAAAGCGATGTGCTCCTCCTCGCGCTCCCTTCCACAACCTCCACCTCTGCCATCCTCTCCCGCCACCACCCTCCTCC
>JAKOGH010000573.1:0-25657 GCA_024811115.1 Terana coerulea
ACAGACGGACGTAAACCCACGGTCAATCTCGCCACCAGCAAGGACCCATCGAGGCCTTGCCGCAAGCTACGACACCGCCCAGCCCGCTTCCGCGCCTCAGCCACTGTTGGGCACGGGTGCGCGGCACGGAGTCATCTAATCTCCCCGTGGACAAATCGCATTCGACAGGCCCTCAACTGCCAGGAAAGTGATGCATAACGAGAAGAGAAGTCAACGGCATCTGCGGCGAGCACCGGGATGTGCTGACGTGCATGGCAGCACGTCTCATCGCAAGATGTCGGCGGCGGGCTTCGCGGCGGACGCAAACCGCGCACTTGGATGTTGGCCGGCTTCGCCATGTGACAAGATATTTGTGCAAGGTAAAGTGTCGTTGCCCTGCATTGGGCTGCCAGGTTTAATCTGACAGTGCATTACATTACACAGAAGGACTCGAACCGCTGACCTGCAAAACGTGAGTATCTGGCTTGGTTGACCCGCTCGTCGATACTCATACAGCTAAATCTTGAAGTGCTCGGTTGAATGTGCGGGATATCAAGTGCGGACCACGGCTAGAGTGCAAGCGCGGTTGCGGTGAGCCGTTATGTGCCGACTCGGCAATTTTAATCTCGTCCGACAACACAAGCCCGGTGCATGCCCTTGGCTCGAATATGCCAGCTGACGCAACGCATCGCAACGGCCAGACGGAGATCGTTTTGCCGGCGACGTAAATTCGATTCCCTGCGTCGAACTCGGGCCTCGGCAACACGACCCGTTGGTTGAATGCAACCGAGCTGCCTGATCCATTCCCACTTACCGGTAGCACGGTGCGGCGGCGTATTCGAGAGGAAAAGTGAGTCCTTCGTCTGCTGAACAAGGCCTGCATGATGACATTCCTCCTATCTAGACTTTATGTAGAATGACTTAGAATGCGAACAGTAGCCCGCGTAGCTGCGCTTTCGCGGTCAGTATTCTGCGTCCCGGACGGGGATAGCTCTGAGCGAGGAGACGGCGGCCCTTGCAAATAAATCACAACAGAACGGACGGCGGGTTTGCGTAACGGCACTAGGTACGTACATTGATCGCCTCTCTTCGGCTGGTAACGATCGCGCGTTCCGATGTCTTGGGGCGGAGACGCGGAGAGCCCTCGAATCGGCTTCCGGGCTCTCTGGGTCTTTGCCTCGCTTCGACGCAAAGTCTCGCCTCTTGCGCCACGGTCTGACGCCGCTTCGCACGTTCGTAGACTTGGAATACGCAATGGCCCGTGTGCCGTAGCATTGGAGCGAGCCCAGACGGGACCCTTCGCTGCTCCGGGGAATACCGAGGAGGCACGGCATGGAGGGTACAAAAGGGGGAGAGGACAGCTTGATATCGCCAGTCAGCCAGCTCACTCTCCTCCACCTCCCTCTCCTCTCGCACCTCCTCGAGTTCGACGCCTCGCCGTCCGCCGTCCTCGAACTGCCGTCAGCACCGTGGTGCGCTCTCGATATGGCCAACGGCGTAAGCCGCTGACGGCGCGGCATGCGTCTTCAATCACGCAAGGTATGTCGCTTTCACACTCTCGCCTGCTTTATACTTACTCGACGCCCTCTGTTATAGATGTGTGTGGTCGTCGTTCGAAATAACGCTTACCAGGTAAGTACATTTTGAACGAGATCTGGCGGTCTACTAACGTTTGTCTTTCATTGCAGTTTCGTTCCCGGCCCCCGGTCTGCGTTACTTCAAACAGTAAGTACGCACGACCTCGGCTGGCATGCCTTGTATTGACATCAAGTCACCGTTGTCAGGCGTACGCAATGACCGTAGTCTAGCCACTGCGGTCGTTCATTGCCCACGTGTCGACCGGCGTCCTGCAGACCGCTCTCTGCTCGCCGTACGCCGCACACGGCCATTCTACTTACCCAGTAAGTAGCGCTCTCGATAAATCTCTGGGTGCTGGTATTGACTGTGACTAGCAGAGCTCCATGGAGGACAATAACCCCGGATAGAACGGGGTCGATCTCGTGGGTGAGAAGCAACGAAAAGCGTCCCGCAGACCGCTCTCTGCTATCTGCAGAGCCCGGTTCGCGTGCGACTTTATGACCGGCTGTAAGTGCATCTATTGACTCCCACGCACGCTTCGCTGACCGTTATATCACCGATAAGCAGGCCAACTGACCTGCCTGGTGATGCCATGCATACTACTGTACGAGGTCGAGTGGTTGACGTGAGTGTGTACCGACGGGCGTATTGCAGACCGCTCTGCTATCTGGAGGCCGTTTGGCGTGGTCTGCGGTAAGTTCTGTCGCTTTGCGTTCCCGTCGGCATTATACGTACTCGACCCTCTCTGTTACAGATGTACGCGCTCGCCGTTCAAGACGAGGCTTACCAGGTAAATATGTTTTCAACGAGGTCGAGCTATCTACTAGCTGTTGTGTTTTATTGCAGTTCCATTCGCCACCCCGGCTTGCCTTGTTTCGAACGGTAAGTACGCATTGATATCGACTCGGACCGCCTTGTATTGACATCAAGCCATCGTAAGGAATTCCCGTTGTTACATGCATGGCGATGCGAATGCTGCCTCGACGATAGGTAAGTCACTACATAAATTGTTGTACATTGTACTAATGCTTCTTGTTCAGTATAGTTGTGGCAGCGCCGAGAGGCTGTCGTATTACATTCCGAGGGCCAGCGCGACATTGGCGTTACAAACGGCGGCGGTTGAGGCCATTTCGCGGGGCCGTGGTCTGGATGCCCTACGGACGAGACAAATACGGGTCGCGGGCCTGTGACTGGCCGCTATCTGGCCGCAGTGGGCATTCACGGCCTCTACGTCAACCGGCGTCCTGCAGACCGCTCTCTGCTCGCCAGAGGTTGCACGTCGCCATTCTACTTACCCAGTAAGTGGCATTTTCAATAACAATCTGGAAGCCAATATTGACTACGGTTAACAGAGCTCGGTGGAGGTCAATAACTGCGGAAAGGACGGAGTCGATCTCGTTAGTGCGAAGCAACGACAAACGTCCTGCAGACCGCTCTCTGCTATCTGTGGAGCCCGGTCCGCGTACGACCATAAGAACGGCTGTAAGTGCGTCTATTGACTCCCACACACGCGTCGCTAACCGTGATATCAGCCGATAAGCACGTCAACTGACTTGCCGTGTGACCCCGTACACATCAGTGTACGGCGTCGGGTGGTCGGCGTGCGTGTGTACCGACGGGCGTACTGCAGACCGCTCTGCTATCTGGGGGCCATGTCGCGTTGCCTGCGGTAAGGTCTGTTGTAATTAGCATGGCTTTGGTTGACTTACCGTTGTATACAGCGGCTAGTACTCGGGAGAACGGAGCTAACGCTCTTCGTACGGTTGGTACCCGGCCGTCCCGCAGACCGCTCTCTGCCATCTGCAAAGTGCCCGTAGGGGCTGCACTGGCATTTCGAATATAGCCGTGATAACCGTAAGCCGTTCTATTGATTCTTCTATAATCTAATCTAATGGCTCATCTTTGTTAGAACTGAAGCACTGGGTCTCATACCTACTCGTGCATATCGCCGTTTGACGGGCGTCCTGCAGACCGCTCCCGGCTATCTGCAAGGCAGCCGCTGTCCTATAAAGTACCTGTAGCCTACGTGTAATACTCGCTGTTAGATTGACCATATCACCTGTTGCACGTTTACAAATACAATTTATTTTCATATATCTATCTACTGTGAATAGACTAGAGTTCGCATTCGCTTACGTTATGTGATTGTTCAAGCCACGGTGTGCGTCTCGCGCATACTAGTACCGCCGTTCAACAGAAATTGAGATGGGATGGACGACATGAGCCCGAGGTACAATCCTATAGGGCTTCGGAGATTGAGATAGGATGTATGGTATTGCAACAAAATATATTGTTTCTATCAACAGCTAATGTACATGGTCGACCACAAGATGTATCCCATTGCCGCGACACCCCAACTAACGCGAGCAACTGGAGACGACGCGGCTTCGCCCGTGTCTTCTTCCTCTCCCTCGCGCAGAAGTACATTGACTCCGAGAACGCGCTGCTCGTAACCGACAAGCGCGACAAGCGCGCCTTGCCCTTGTCCTGCGGGGCCTTGCGGTCATGGTCCGTGTCGCGGCGCCAGTAGCCGAAGAAGTCGCGGATGAGGCGCGTCTCGCGCAGCTCGCGGAGCAGACTCGGCACGCCGTCGCCCCAGAGCGCGGCGAGCAGCGCAAGCAACTCACGCTCGCGTTGCGCAACCGTTGCGCCGCCGGCGCGGAAGAGCGTGCCCTTCTTCGTGAGGCGCGGCACGAGCGCGTGCACGTCCTTCGCGACGTCGTTCGCGTCCGGGCCCGGCGGGAGCGAGTCGAAGCTCGCCGCGCCGCCCGAGAGCGCGTACACGCCGCCCTTCTTCACGCCCTTGCCCTGCTGCAGCCGCGTGCGCTTCGTGCGCGCCATCAGCCGGTACTCCGACTCGAGGATGTCCTGGAACCAGAGGCAGTCCTCCCACCGCCGCCAGATCTCGTACGAGACGTGCAGCGCGGTCGTCGCTTGGGATTGGCCGGAGGACGAGGACGACGTCGAGCCCGAGCGGGTCGAGACCGCGTCGCCGACCGTCGCGCCAGACGACGTGAGTGGATGTATGCGCATGCCGTAGCAGTATCCGTTGCCTAGATAGGGTTGAGCACATGATCATCCGCCTGCGCCAGGCCTGTGACTCACCAAACTTTTTGCATGGGAGGACATCGACCGCAAAGTGTTTTGGTGGCGGCTTCACCACGGTGCGTTTGTAGTTCTACAGTTGACGTGTTCAGGACGCATGGCCCAGGGGGACAACCGTTGGGGCTTACATGGTGTTGGGGCACTGAGCCTAATGAACCCGTGCCGGGTAAAAGCTCCTGAACAGTTTGTGAGTCCATGGTTTGAGCTTCTCGTCCTTTGGCCTGGATACGACGCAGAGCGGGGACGGTTCGCTTCACCGAAGTGGGTGTCGCAGTGTGGGGGTCCGGGGACTCGCTATATCTGCCTGGGTTTAGCAAGATGTAAACTAGCCATTAGGTTTGATTCAGCATTAACTTGCGGATTGACGGCATAGATACGCACATATGGGTGTAGTACAGCTGCAGCCACCAGAGGTTCTCTTCAGTTTCTCGTCCTTATGGTGGGTCTTGAGACGACGCAGAGCGGGAGAGAGCTCGCTTCAGCGAAGGGGTGTCGCAGTGTGGGGAGCTTGCTAGCCAGCTGCTATCTGCTTGGTCTCAGCAAGATGAGAACTGGTCATTAAGTTTGATTCAGCATTGACTTGCGCATTGACGACATAGATACGCACATATGGGTGTAGTACAACTGCAGGCCGTGCGGCCTATCGCACTGGCTGCAATCCTCCTCGCAGTTCTTGGACACCGACGAGGGTCCGGGCTTTCGACGACGGGAGACGGGTGCACAGCAGCCTGGTCGGCGGTGGCAAAGGTATGTCTCAGCGCGGCCAGGATGGAAGAGGAGGAGAAGGAGAAACGCAGACTGCGTCCGTGGGTGATCCTGCGTATGCTGAGGCCCGTCCGAGGTTATTGTGATACACATAATAAGATTACCCGCGCGAGTGCACCTGCCGTTTCGGGCAGACGACCCTGGTGCGCGAGACCCTGTCCAATCACGATCAAGCGTTCCTGGGCGCCTCCGCACAAATCCGGGGCAGAGACCCTCGCCACGATCGGAAACGGGCCATGTTGCGACCCAGGCCTATCTGCACCCAGCGCATATGCCCCCGCCCCCGCCCATCTGCTCCCAGAACTCACCAAGTCGATCGCATGTGTCTCCAACGGCTCTCTCGTATGTTTTCTCCTGCATCTTAGCTCGAGTGGGCACGGCGCGACTCGCGAGCAGGGGACAGCGAATTTGTCGGGAGGGAGCTCCTAAACTCAAGATCACCGCTCAGCATGAACAGCCTCTTCGCAATTATCCGCTGCACACACCCTGGCATCCGTCTTCCAGGCCTGCACACATGACGCAGTGTCGGCGCACGGTTATCACCGGCGTGCGACCCGCTCCCGCTCCGTGCTGCAGGCTCCCGCCGCTCGCGCGAAGAACACCAGAGGGCACTCTTGAGAGGACGCTAAATTGCGAAGCACTCTCATGCAGCCGAGACCCGAGCCCTTCGCGGTGCGAACGCGAATACGTGCGAATATGCGTGGCACCGCCCCGAATAGTCGCGTTCTGCAGGAACGGTCGGTAACATCTGCGCACGCCGGAGCCGTGGCGACCGATGCGGGTGCGCGCATCCCGGGAAGCACACCACCTGCTGCGTCTGGCGTCCTCTGCCGCTCTGCGAGTGCTGCGCTACTGGAGATTGTACACCCGGTCAATGCGTGTCGTAAGTCGTATCAATCAATCCCATGCCAGCGCACCACCGACTGATACAGTGCGGTTTGCATTTGTTGCAGGGCGTGCAGTCGCTTTGGGACACTCTGGACACCGATGGGGACGCACCCGGGATTGGAGGAGGGATAGTTACCTGGTGGATCCATCGAGGTGCCATCCGGCCGCAACGCTGCGCTCCGCGATGGGAGCGACCGCATGGACGACTATGACTCATCTGCTCCCAGGCCTGCGGGACGCGTCGACGACCGCTCTCGGCCTGCTGGCTGCTGCATCGAGAATCTAGCATCACTCGTCTGTCCGTGCTGTAACTGCAACTGCCTATGTCCGTACTGTAACTGCAACTGCCTGTGTGACGACGCGTCCGTACTGTAACTGCCCATGTGACGGCACGCGCTGTCTACCCCCATCACACGGCTCCCATCATGCGCCCGATGCACCGCCCCCTCCCGACCGCGCTTTGGCTCGACACGCCCGCTCTCGAGCTCAATCACACAGCTACTCTACGTTCGCGCTCACGTGAAGTGGCCGTGCTCGCCCGTCGCTCGCCGGACGCAGTCTTGTGGTCTCGCCGCAGTTTCGTCCTCACACCGCGCCGACGACGTGCAGCACTCTCGGAACATGTACGTGCGGTACGGGCCAGAAGTCACTGACCTTTTGGCTCGCGAACTCACGGCGTGCTCAGGGAACGGGATGGCGTCGTCGGAGCTGCACTGGGGAGGAAAGATGCTTGGTAAGCTCCAAACACGTGTGGCGTTGGTTTAAACACTCACGCAGTGCAGACTTTTCGTCCTCGCACATATGGTTTACTTCAGCCCCGGTAGCGCACTAACGAGCACCGTAAGCACACGTCGTGGCCCACGTATGCTGGCAAACTCACCTCGAAGTAGCCGTCGCTCGCCGGACGCAATGGTGTCGTCTCGGGCCGTTTCGACGCCTCCAGACCGCCGTGAGCCTGCGAGACGACGCAACGGCTCTGCCAACCCGACCAAGGCAAGCCGTTGTTGCGGATGCCGATGTGCGTCAGAACTCACTCTTTGTCAGCACAGCCGTCTTGCGCCTGCTCGCCGGACGCAAATCCGTCGTCTCGGCCCCATTTCGACCCCTCCATACCGCCGCCGTGAGCCCGCGGGACGCCGCAGCAGCGCTGCCAACTAAGGCAAGTATTTGCTGCAGATGCGGGATCGCGGGAAAGCTCACTCTTTGCGATCCCCGCCGGACGCGTTTCTGGCGTCTCGGCGCGACTTCGAACCCTGAAGCACGTCCCCGGCCCGTGGAAACCCACAATGCGTCGCACGCACCCATTCGCCCATGGACCTCGCTCGCCGGACACCCAAACGTCCTCTCGCGGCAAGCCGAGGGCAGTGCACCCAGCGATGTGTGGCGGCTTGCGCACTGACCTGGCATAGCATTGCCCTCGACGCACTCGCCCCGAACGCACGCTGTCGAATCAGCAAGGTCAGCATCGCCCGTGCACGTCCACGCACCCGCGAACTCACCACACTCCAGCGCCGCCGCCGTGCTCGCCGTGCGCCTTTCCGTCGTCTCGGCGCTATCGCGACGCCTGAAGCCCGCCGTCGGCTTCCGCCACCGGACGGCAAACCAGGTCGACGTCGTGCGTGCACGCACCCGTCGCGACGCACCGCGCCGCCTCCCCGCCGGGAAGCACCCCACAGCCGCCGTCGCGGCCGTTTGCGACACCCCGGAGGCGATCCCATGGAGCCGTTTCGGCGGACGACTATACGTCGTGGCGGCGCAAACTCGACGGTGAGTGGCAGGAGCGTGCGTATCCTCGGCAGGCCGCTGACTGGCTGTTCCAGGTTCGCTGGTGTTCGCGACAGGAACGCCAGCCGGGGGACGTCGACCTGCGGTTTCTGCGGATGGCGGTGCGTCGTCACGGCGCGACAGTGAGGGTAAGCCGTCCGGCGTCGCGTGTGCTCGAAGGAGTGTTGCTGACGGCGACTGCAGCGCGCTCCCCGTGCGGCCGACCGTGCACGCCGTCGACGTCCTCAACCACGGCCTTCACGCGAGGGAGCCGAGTGCAGGGGCCTGCGCGCGGGAGACAGAGAGGAGCGACGGCCGCGGCGGCATCCCAGGGGCGGCGGGCTGCGTGCGCACTCGGAGGCTCTGGACACGGACGGCGAGATGGCGGCGCAAAGCCTACGAGGGCAGACGCCAGCAAGCTGCATCCAAGGGGTCTCGCGGCCCGTGGAAGCGAGGACCCAGGGCCCAGGGCCCAGATAGCCGAGCACCCAGCGGAAGGGGGTCAATCGCGCGCGACACGGATCGCGACTACCCGGCACAGATCAGGTTGACGACGGCGGCGCATGCGGTCAAGGGGACGTGCACGACGAGAGACGCGGCTCGCGGCTGCGTCCCGCGTGCGGCGGGCTGCGTACGCGCTCAAGGTCCCAGAGAATGTGCGCCGTCGGAGGCGAGCAAACCAGCTCCAAGGGCGGCGGACCCTGTGCTGCGTAGAACACGGCTCCATCTCACGTTCGGCGGGCTGCGTACGCGCTCAAGGTCCCAGAGAATGTGCGCCGTCGGAGGCGAGCGAACCAGCTCCAAGGGCGGCGGACCCTGTGCTGCGTAGAACGCGGCTCCATCTCGCGTTCGGCGGGCTGCGTACGCACTCAATGCCCCCAAGAATGAGTCGCGTCGGCTTCGATCAAGGCGACTCCAGGGGCGGCAGACCAAGCAGGGCGGGTACCGCGGCTTCATCCCGCGCTCGGCGGGCTGCGTACGCCCTCAAGGTCCTCGGAAACGGACTTCGAAAACCCCAGAATGGGGCGCGCTCGACGTCTCCGCAAAGGAGGCCCAAGATAGCCGATGGACACCGCCGCGAGGGCCCTGGTCAGTGAAGGCGCGAAGGCCAGCTCGATCACAGCCGAGAAAGGCTACCACTTAGGCAGCCGATACGAGCGGCGTGAAACGCGGCTTCATCTCGCGTTCGGCGGGCTGCGTACGCACTCAATGCCCCAAATAATGAGTCGCGTCGGCTTCGATCAAGGCGACTCCAGGGGCGGCAGACCAAGCAGGGCGGGGACCGCAGCTTCGTCCCGCGCTCGGCGGGCTGCGTACGCACCCGACGCCCTCGAGAATCAGCTCCGCCGGAGTCGCGCAAAGCAGCTCCAGAGGCAGCAGATCCCATGCGGCACAGACCGCGGCTGCATCCCGCGCTCGGCGGGCTGCGGGTGCACGTAAAGTCCTCGAAAATGAACCCTGGAAAACCCGGACCAGGCTGCTGCCGAGGCGAGAGACTGGCCGGAGCGTGGAGCGCGGCAGAGCCTCGCATGCGGCGGGCTGCGTACGCACTCAAGGTCCTCGAAAACGGGCTTCGAAAACCTTACAACAGACTACTGCCGGGGCGACTGACAGAATGGGGCGCGTTTGGCGGGCTCCAAACGCGCTTGGCGTCTGGAAAGCTACCGTATAGGCGGCCGACAACGAGGGGCGAGAAACGCGGCTGCATCCCGCGCTCGGCGGATTGCGTACGCACTCAAGGTCCTCGGAAACGGACTTCGAAAACCCCAGAACGGGGCGCGCTCGACGTCTCCGCAAAGGAGGCCCAAGATAGCCGACGGGCACCGCCGTGAGGCGCGATAATCGACTCGATCGGAATTGAGAAACGCTATCGCATAAGCAGCCGGCGACGAGGGGCGTTGAAACGCGGCTGCATCCCGCGCTCGGCGGGCTGCGTACGCACTCGACGTCCTCGATAATGAGCTCTGTCAGAGTCGGGCAAAGCAGCTCCGAGGGCCGCAGACCACCCGGGGCGCAGACCGCGGCTGCATCCCGCGTTCGGCGGGCTGCGGATGCACTCGAGGTCCTCGAAAATGAAGTCGGGAAAGCCTGCACCAGGTTGCTGCCGGGGCGAGAGACGGAACGCGGCATGGAGCGCGGCTGCGTACGCGCCCGACGTCTCTGCAAAGGAGGCTCAAGATAGCCGACGAAGACCACCGTCAGGGCGCTGGTCAGTGAAGGCACAAAAATCAGCTCGATCGGGGCCAAGAAAAGCGGCCGTATAGGCGGCCGATGACGAGGGGCGTGAAACGCGGCTGCATCCCGTGCTCGGCGGGCTGCGTGCGCACTCGATGTTCCCAAGAACGAACTCCGTCGAAGTCGAGAAAACCACTCCGGGAGCTGCAGACTAGCTAGGGCACAGACCGCGGCTACATCCCGCGTTCGGCGGGCTGCGTGCGCACTCAACGTCCTCAGAAATGGACTTTGAAATCCCCTGCATTGGTGGCTTCCTGGGCGACTGCCAGAATGGAGCATGAGCCGCGGCAGAGTCTCGCGTTTGGCCCCGAGCTGCGTACACATTCAGCGTCTTCGAAAACGGACCTCGAAACCCCCATGGTGGCTACGCGGCAACTGACCGGACGAGGCGCGAGCGCGAATGTCGCGATCGACGGGCTACGTTCGCACTCGCCATCCCCGCAAAGGAGTCTCAAGATAGCCGACGGACGCCGTCGTGAGGGCCGTGGTCAGCGAACGCGCGAGAATGGACTGAATAGAAGTTAAGAGAAGCTACCACGGAGACGGCAGACAGCACGAGGCGCGGAACACGGCTGCATCCCACACTCGGCGGGCTGCGTACGCACTCGATGTCCGCGAGCATGGCCCTTCGAAACACCCCGAACTGGTTACTGTCGCGGCGACTGACAGGTCGGGCGTGGAGCGCGACGGAGTCTGTCGCTTGGCGGTCTGTGCACACGGGCAGGGCTCGACTTGGCCGAAGAAAGGTCGTGTAGCTATGGGGCACTGCAGAGGCATGAATTCGCGGTGTCCGACACGCGAGGGATGGCGCGCATTCTCCGAGCTCCGAGCCCCAGCCGCCCGAATCCCAGCGCGCAACGGAGAGATAACATTCGACAAGGCAGCCAGCCGTTCGTGTGCGGGATTTACAGCTGCGTCTCACGCGCGGGCGGGAGACTGCTCGCGCTCCGGGAATTCTTGGAAGCAAAGTTGGAAGGGCTCGACGTCGGCGGCTGCTTCGGCGACTAACGCTATGGGGCAAAGACCACGGCTACGCCTCGCGCTCGGCAGCCTACGCACACCCTCAGGGTCCCCGGAAATGATTATTGCAAGACACGGGGAGGTCGCCGTCGGGTACGGCGGAGAAGGAGGAGCGCAGACCGCGCCTGCATCTCGCGTGCGGCGGTGGCTTGCGCTCTCAGAGAGCTTTGAAGCGACGGGAGACGGGCTGGAGTCCCAGAGATGGCGCGAAGCACGAAAGGCAGCTGCGTTCGTGCTCGGCGGTCTGCGTACGCCTTCGCCGCCGCGTAAACAACCCCTCGAGACAGCCGCGCGACATCGCTACAGGCACCCTAGATCACGAATGGCGCGGATCGCGGCTGCATCCCGCGCTTGCGGTGCTGCTTGCGCTCTCAACGATCGCGGAAATAAATCTTGGAAAGCCTGGACTTGGTTGCTGCCGTGGTGAATGACAGTGAACCGGCGCAGCTCGGCGGCCTGGGCACACTCGTACGATTTGCGCGAGCAAGGCTCCGGATACTCGACTTCAGCTACAACGCGACTAGAGAAGCGGGGACCGTGGCAGCGCCCCGGGGACGGCAGCTGCGCACATGCTCGGTGTCCAAAAACTCAATACATGAGACGCGGACCGCGGCTTCATCTCGCGCTCGGCGGGCTGCGTACGCTCTCTGGCTCCTTGAAGACCGGCTTCGGAGACCAAAAGCGACGGTTCCGAACGTGGAGTGCAGGCACACCCCTCGTTTTACTTCGGCGGTCAGTTTCAAGATAGTGGGTGCAACGTCCGACTTCACATCGTGCTCGACGAGCTGTTCGCGTCCCGAGGTCCGTTGAAGTAGGGTCGGATGGAGCCTGCATTTCTCGTGAGACATCTGGAATGGTCCGTGGGACCGCACAAAAGTATTACTGGTGCTCGCTTCTGTATCCAGCTTGCTCTCGCACATGCTTTCTTGTAGTCTGTCATCATGCCAGTGGCTCATTACATACTTCAATATACTACTTGTCTTTGTTGTACTATGAGAATACAAGACAATTAAGCACAACTGAGTACACTATGCAGGAGAAGTACTGGGTTTGAGAAATGGCCACAGATGATGACATAAATTCATCAAATGGGACCATTTCTCACATCCAGCATTTCTCTACACTCGTGTGATTGAGAGAAAAGAAATTGAGTCTAAGAGATCTAAGGATGTGCGAACGGAACCAGACTCAGTCGTGAACGAACGGAGCTGTCTTAATTGGATGCTTAATGACCCGTCGTGATCGGGTCTCCTTACGACGCGGCGGTTGATGCCCTCTGTCTTGGCGGCCCGCAGTCTCAACCAATTGGCTTACAGTCAGATCCCGCTCGGCTGCGAGCTGCTCTATCGTATCCATCGACAGCCTCTGAAACCACATCTTCCCACTCTGCAGTCTGCCCAGCACCTCGTCTACCTCACGGCTCTTCAACATGCTCGGGCATGCAAACATGAATTCCCTTGGGTACCCACGCAGTCGCACGCCATGCAGGAGAATGATCTCCTGGATGCCGTGCGCTTCGGTGAGTCGCCACGCCATTCTTGCGTCCGGCTTGAATGATGCGCGCGCTGACACAGATTGGCGGTGCACGATCAAACTGATGTCAGGTTCCCAGTTCTTTATCTGCCGGAATAAACATCGCTTACCAATGGCCGCATCCGCAAGCTCTCGAATCATTTCGCGGCGGATCTTGAGACAAGCCCGTGCTGTGCCTGCTAACCGCCGTAAAGGTCAGATCAGTACTCTGCAAATGCGAATGACTTGGCCACACTCACCATCGCCCAGGGTGTTCACATGAACTCTTCTCTGGCGAGGCGGAAGGATAGTCTTTGGTTCGAATTCGTCAATGGGCTCAATGATGCGGAGGAGGTCAGATGCAGAGTGGTCGTGGGACATGATTTCCGATGGCAACTTTGCTCGAGATGGTAAGTGAGAAATGCCCGGGCTGCTATTAAAATGCCACAGAGAGACCTGATTTATATTTGGTACAGTTTATGCCAGCCAAATTCGGAAACATCGACTCGTCACTGTTCTCCGAATCGCGTAGAGACTGACAAGTCCACGTTTGCCCAGATGGGCATGTCCCTACGCCTGCTACTTCTGCCGCTATTGCAAAGTCCGAGTCCGTCGCCGTGTCGCTTAGGTGGGTAACCTGCATAAGGACTAGCACGCCGTGCTCGTGACTCGCGAGTCGCTTTGCCGTACACCTGAGTGCTGATTGGCCAGATCATGCCCGGACGCGCCTCACGCATCCGCTGGTAGGCTGGTCAACGTGCTGTTCCGAAACCCTGCGTTCGAATACATTGCAATGTTCTTGTTATCGTAGACAAGCAGTTTGGGGGTAAAAACAAATAGGTGGCACCAGTTCCAAGGTTACGAAGGGGAGATGGTGGACGGTGCGGGAAAACCTGAGTTGGGCGCCAGCCGGCGTGCCCGGCAACGCCACAAGGGTCTCCCCGCTTTGGACGCCCTCGAGCGCCCAGCTTGCCGCAGACCACGACGTACCGCTTCAACGGCCCTCCGCTCTACATGGTATTCAGGCTTCTTAGTGGATCCCGTTTACATGCGAGGACTTGATTCGCTCTTCTCGCACTGTTTCGTCATCAAAAGCCCTGAGCACCCGGCGGGCTCCGGTGCGCAAACGGCGTCCAAGTCTAACTTTTACAGAAGTCCTTGAGTGTGCGGACGACGTTAGGGATCGAAAAAGGCACAGGCGACTGACAGAAAAGGTACGTACGACAGATCAAACTGGCATAAGAAGAGATTGGTTACCGTTATGCTGGCAGAATCGGACCATTGGTATCGAATGGCGCAAGCTCGCTGCAAGCTTCGGGACGCCGCCAGAGTCCATCTCGCTTGTGTAGCCACGCATCGGTTGTGCCGTCGCAAGGCATGAGAGGCTAAACGCCAGCCCAGCGTACGGTCTCTTCGACAAGCCCGAGTGCCCAGGCCCCAAGCTCACGGGCATCTTCTCTGGAATGTAGTATGCCACGCTCTGCCGGTCGCTGGAATGCGTCGGGCCCGCGATCTCAACCAAAAGCCGCAGGTGAGCAGCTCACTCATCTGCGCTTGAGTGCAATAGAGAATGCTGACCACGCCGCTCAGGGCGGTCGCGAGGCGTGTACATCCTCCTTTAGGCGAGGAGCCCGTTTGCTTGCGCGAGTTTGCTGAACACGCGACAAGCGGTGAACGTCGAACAGCTGAAACGCGCACCATTCGCACTCGCGGGCTGGAACTGATTGGGGTAAGAAAGGTCCGGATTCTATTCAGGCAGCTCGCTAGGCGACCACGGCAGTACAGACGGACGTAAACCCACGGTCAAATCTCGCCACCAGCAAGGACCCATCGAGGCCTTGCCGCAAGCTACGACACCGCCCAGCCCGCTTCCGCGCCTCAGCCACTGTTGGGCACGGGTGCGCGGCACGGAGTCATCTAATCTCCCCGTGGACAAATCGCATTCGACAGGCCCTCAACTGCCAGGAAAGTGATGCATAACGAGAAGAGAAGTCAACGGCATCTGCGGCGAGCACCGGGATGTGCTGACGTGCATGGCAGCACGTCTCATCGCAAGATGTCGGCGGCGGGCTTCGCGGCGGACGCAAACCGCGCACTTGGATGTTGGCCGGCTTCGCCATGTGACAAGATATTTGTGCAAGGTAAAGTGTCGTTGCCCTGCATTGGGCTGCCAGGTTTAATCTGACAGTGCATTACATTACACAGAAGGACTCGAACCGCTGACCTGCAAAACGTGAGTATCTGGCTTGGTTGACCCGCTCGTCGATACTCATACAGCTAAATCTTGAAGTGCTCGGTTGAATGTGCGGGATATCAAGTGCGGACCACGGCTAGAGTGCAAGCGCGGTTGCGGTGAGCCGTTATGTGCCGACTCGGCAATTTTAATCTCGTCCGACAACACAAGCCCGGTGCATGCCCTTGGCTCGAATATGCCAGCTGACGCAACGCATCGCAACGGCCAGACGGAGATCGTTTTGCCGGCGACGTAAATTCGATTCCCTGCGTCGAACTCGGGCCTCGGCAACACGACCCGTTGGTTGAATGCAACCGAGCTGCCTGATCCATTCCCACTTACCGGTAGCACGGTGCGGCGGCGTATTCGAGAGGAAAAGTGAGTCCTTCGTCTGCTGAACAAGGCCTGCATGATGACATTCCTCCTATCTAGACTTTATGTAGAATGACTTAGAATGCGAACAGTAGCCCGCGTAGCTGCGCTTTCGCGGTCAGTATTCTGCGTCCCGGACGGGGGATAGCTCTGAGCGAGGAGACGGCGGCCCTTGCAAATAAATCACAACAGAACGGACGGCGGGTTTGCGTAACGGCACTAGGTACGTACATTGATCGCCTCTCTTCGGCTGGTAACGATCGCGCGTTCCGATGTCTTGGGGCGGAGACGCGGAGAGCCCTCGAATCGGCTTCCGGGCTCTCTGGGTCTTTGCCTCGCTTCGACGCAAAGTCTCGCCTCTTGCGCCACGGTCTGACGCCGCTTCGCACGTTCGTAGACTTGGAATACGCAATGGCCCGTGTGCCGTAGCATTGGAGCGAGCCCAGACGGGACCCTTCGCTGCTCCGGGGAATACCGAGGAGGCACGGCATGGAGGGTACAAAAGGGGGAGAGGACAGCTTGATATCGCCAGTCAGCCAGCTCACTCTCCTCCACCTCCCTCTCCTCTCGCACCTCCTCGAGTTCGACGCCTCGCCGTCCGCCGTCCTCGAACTGCCGTCAGCACCGTGGTGCGCTCTCGATATGGCCAACGGCGTAAGCCGCTGACGGCGCGGCATGCGTCTTCAATCACGCAAGGTATGTCGCTTTCACACTCTCGCCTGCTTTATACTTACTCGACGCCCTCTGTTATAGATGTGTGTGGTCGTCGTTCGAAATAACGCTTACCAGGTAAGTACATTTTGAACGAGATCTGGCGGTCTACTAACGTTTGTCTTTCATTGCAGTTTCGTTCCCGGCCCCCGGTCTGCGTTACTTCAAACAGTAAGTACGCACGACCTCGGCTGGCATGCCTTGTATTGACATCAAGTCACCGTTGTCAGGCGTACGCAATGACCGTAGTCTAGCCACTGCGGTCGTTCATTGCCCACGTGTCGACCGGCGTCCTGCAGACCGCTCTCTGCTCGCCGTACGCCGCACACGGCCATTCTACTTACCCAGTAAGTAGCGCTCTCGATAAATCTCTGGGTGCTGGTATTGACTGTGACTAGCAGAGCTCCATGGAGGACAATAACCCCGGATAGAACGGGGTCGATCTCGTGGGTGAGAAGCAACGAAAAGCGTCCCGCAGACCGCTCTCTGCTATCTGCAGAGCCCGGTTCGCGTGCGACTTTATGACCGGCTGTAAGTGCATCTATTGACTCCCACGCACGCTTCGCTGACCGTTATATCACCGATAAGCAGGCCAACTGACCTGCCTGGTGATGCCATGCATACTACTGTACGAGGTCGAGTGGTTGACGTGAGTGTGTACCGACGGGCGTATTGCAGACCGCTCTGCTATCTGGAGGCCGTTTGGCGTGGTCTGCGGTAAGTTCTGTCGCTTTGCGTTCCCGTCGGCATTATACGTACTCGACCCTCTCTGTTACAGATGTACGCGCTCGCCGTTCAAGACGAGGCTTACCAGGTAAATATGTTTTCAACGAGGTCGAGCTATCTACTAGCTGTTGTGTTTTATTGCAGTTCCATTCGCCACCCCGGCTTGCCTTGTTTCGAACGGTAAGTACGCATTGATATCGACTCGGACCGCCTTGTATTGACATCAAGCCATCGTAAGGAATTCCCGTTGTTACATGCATGGCGATGCGAATGCTGCCTCGACGATAGGTAAGTCACTACATAAATTGTTGTACATTGTACTAATGCTTCTTGTTCAGTATAGTTGTGGCAGCGCCGAGAGGCTGTCGTATTACATTCCGAGGGCCAGCGCGACATTGGCGTTACAAACGGCGGCGGTTGAGGCCATTTCGCGGGGCCGTGGTCTGGATGCCCTACGGACGAGACAAATACGGGTCGCGGGCCTGTGACTGGCCGCTATCTGGCCGCAGTGGGCATTCACGGCCTCTACGTCAACCGGCGTCCTGCAGACCGCTCTCTGCTCGCCAGAGGTTGCACGTCGCCATTCTACTTACCCAGTAAGTGGCATTTTCAATAACAATCTGGAAGCCAATATTGACTACGGTTAACAGAGCTCGGTGGAGGTCAATAACTGCGGAAAGGACGGAGTCGATCTCGTTAGTGCGAAGCAACGACAAACGTCCTGCAGACCGCTCTCTGCTATCTGTGGAGCCCGGTCCGCGTACGACCATAAGAACGGCTGTAAGTGCGTCTATTGACTCCCACACACGCGTCGCTAACCGTGATATCAGCCGATAAGCACGTCAACTGACTTGCCGTGTGACCCCGTACACATCAGTGTACGGCGTCGGGTGGTCGGCGTGCGTGTGTACCGACGGGCGTACTGCAGACCGCTCTGCTATCTGGGGGCCATGTCGCGTTGCCTGCGGTAAGGTCTGTTGTAATTAGCATGGCTTTGGTTGACTTACCGTTGTATACAGCGGCTAGTACTCGGGAGAACGGAGCTAACGCTCTTCGTACGGTTGGTACCCGGCCGTCCCGCAGACCGCTCTCTGCCATCTGCAAAGTGCCCGTAGGGGCTGCACTGGCATTTCGAATATAGCCGTGATAACCGTAAGCCGTTCTATTGATTCTTCTATAATCTAATCTAATGGCTCATCTTTGTTAGAACTGAAGCACTGGGTCTCATACCTACTCGTGCATATCGCCGTTTGACGGGCGTCCTGCAGACCGCTCCCGGCTATCTGCAAGGCAGCCGCTGTCCTATAAAGTACCTGTAGCCTACGTGTAATACTCGCTGTTAGATTGACCATATCACCTGTTGCACGTTTACAAATACAATTTATTTTCATATATCTATCTACTGTGAATAGACTAGAGTTCGCATTCGCTTACGTTATGTGATTGTTCAAGCCACGGTGTGCGTCTCGCGCATACTAGTACCGCCGTTCAACAGAAATTGAGATGGGATGGACGACATGAGCCCGAGGTACAATCCTATAGGGCTTCGGAGATTGAGATAGGATGTATGGTATTGCAACAAAATATATTGTTTCTATCAACAGCTAATGTACATGGTCGACCACAAGATGTATCCCATTGCCGCGACACCCCAACTAACGCGAGCAACTGGAGACGACGCGGCTTCGCCCGTGTCTTCTTCCTCTCCTCGCGCAGAAGTACATTGACTCCGAGAACGCGCTGCTCGTAACCGACAAGCGCGACAAGCGCGCCTTGCCCTTGTCCTGCGGGGCCTTGCGGTCATGGTCCGTGTCGCGGCGCCAGTAGCCGAAGAAGTCGCGGATGAGGCGCGTCTCGCGCAGCTCGCGGAGCAGACTCGGCACGCCGTCGCCCCAGAGCGCGGCGAGCAGCGCGGCGAACTCACGCTCGCGTTGCGCAACCGTTGCGCCGCCGGCGCGGAAGAGCGTGCCCTTCTTCGTGAGGCGCGGCACGAGCGCGTGCACGTCCTTCGCGACGTCGTTCGCGTCCGGGCCCGGCGGGAGCGAGTCGAAGCTCGCCGCGCCGCCCGAGAGCGCGTACACGCCGCCCTTCTTCACGCCCTTGCCCTGCTGCAGCCGCGTGCGCTTCGTGCGCGCCATCAGCCGGTACTCCGACTCGAGGATGTCCTGGAACCAGAGGCAGTCCTCCCACCGCCGCCAGATCTCGTACGAGACGTGCAGCGCGGTCGTCGCTTGGGATTGGCCGGAGGACGAGGACGACGTCGAGCCCGAGCGGGTCGAGACCGCGTCGCCGACCGTCGCGCCAGACGACGTGAGTGGATGTATGCGCATGCCGTAGCAGTATCCGTTGCCTAGATAGGGTTGAGCACATGATCATCCGCCTGCGCCAGGCCTGTGACTCACCAAACTTTTTGCATGGGAGGACATCGACCGCAAAGTGTTTTGGTGGCGGCTTCACCACGGTGCGTTTGTAGTTCTACAGTTGACGTGTTCAGGACGCATGGCCCAGGGGGACAACCGTTGGGGCTTACATGGTGTTGGGGCACTGAGCCTAATGAACCCGTGCCGGGTAAAAGCTCCTGAACAGTTTGTGAGTCCATGGTTTGAGCTTCTCGTCCTTTGGCCTGGATACGACGCAGAGCGGGGACGGTTCGCTTCACCGAAGTGGGTGTCGCAGTGTGGGGGTCCGGGGACTCGCTATATCTGCCTGGGTTTAGCAAGATGTAAACTAGCCATTAGGTTTGATTCAGCATTAACTTGCGGATTGACGGCATAGATACGCACATATGGGTGTAGTACAGCTGCAGCCACCAGAGGTTCTCTTCAGTTTCTCGTCCTTATGGTGGGTCTTGAGACGACGCAGAGCGGGAGAGAGCTCGCTTCAGCGAAGGGGTGTCGCAGTGTGGGGAGCTTGCTAGCCAGCTGCTATCTGCTTGGTCTCAGCAAGATGAGAACTGGTCATTAAGTTTGATTCAGCATTGACTTGCGCATTGACGACATAGATACGCACATATGGGTGTAGTACAACTGCAGGCCGTGCGGCCTATCGCACTGGCTGCAATCCTCCTCGCAGTTCTTGGACACCGACGAGGGTCCGGGCTTTCGACGACGGGAGACGGGTGCACAGCAGCCTGGTCGGCGGTGGCAAAGGTATGTCTCAGCGCGGCCAGGATGGAAGAGGAGGAGAAGGAGAAACGCAGACTGCGTCCGTGGGTGATCCTGCGTATGCTGAGGCCCGTCCGAGGTTATTGTGATACACATAATAAGATTACCCGCGCGAGTGCACCTGCCGTTTCGGGCAGACGACCCTGGTGCGCGAGACCCTGTCCAATCACGATCAAGCGTTCCTGGGCGCCTCCGCACAAATCCGGGGCAGAGACCCTCGCCACGATCGGAAACGGGCCATGTTGCGACCCAGGCCTATCTGCACCCAACACATATGCCCCACCCCCGCCATCTGCTCCAGAACTCACCAAGTCGATCGCATGTGTCTCCAACGGCTCTCTCGTATGTTTTCTCCTGCATCTTAGCTCGAGTGGGCACGGCGCGACTCGCGAGCAGGGGACAGCGAATTTGTCGGGAGGGAGCTCCTAAACTCAAGATCACCGCTCAGCATGAACAGCCTCTTCGCAATTATCCGCTGCACACACCCTGGCATCCGTCTTCCAGGCCTGCACACATGACGCAGTGTCGGCGCACGGTTATCACCGGCGTGCGACCCGCTCCGCTCCGTGCTGCAGGCTCCGCCGCTCGCGCGAAGAACACCAGAGGGCACTCTTGAGAGGACGCTAAATTGCGAAGCACTCTCATGCAGCCGAGACCCGAGCCCTTCGCGGTGCGAACGCGAATACGTGCGAATATGCGTGGCACCGCCCCGAATAGTCGCGTTCTGCAGGAACGGTCGGTAACATCTGCGCACGCCGGAGCCGTGGCGACCGATGCGGGTGCGCGCATCCCAGGAAGCACACCACCTGCTGCGTCTGGCGTCCTCTGCCGCTCTGCGAGTGCTGCGCTACTGGAGATTGTACACCCGGTCAATGCGTGTCGTAAGTCGTATCAATCAATCCCATGCCAGCGCACCACCGACTGATACAGTGCGGTTTGCATTTGTTGCAGGGCGTGCAGTCGCTTTGGGACACTCTGGACACCGATGGGGACGCACCCGGGATTGGAGGAGGGATAGTTACCTGGTGGATCCATCGAGGTGCCATCCGGCCGCAACGCTGCGCTCCGCGATGGGAGCGACCGCATGGACGACTATGACTCATCTGCTCCCAGGCCTGCGGGACGCGTCGACGACCGCTCTCGGCCTGCTGGCTGCTGCATCGAGAATCTAGCATCACTCGTCTGTCCGTGCTGTAACTGCAACTGCCTATGTCCGTACTGTAACTGCAACTGCCTGTGTGACGACGCGTCCGTACTGTAACTGCCCATGTGACGGCACGCGCTGTCTACCCCCATCACACGGCTCCCATCATGCGCCCGATGCACCGCCCCCTCCCGACCGCGCTTTGGCTCGACACGCCCGCTCTCGAGCTCAATCACACAGCTACTCTACGTTCGCGCTCACGTGAAGTGGCCGTGCTCGCCCGTCGCTCGCCGGACGCAGTCTTGTGGTCTCGCCGCAGTTTCGTCCTCACACCGCGCCGACGACGTGCAGCACTCTCGGAACATGTACGTGCGGTACGGGCCAGAAGTCACTGACCTTTTGGCTCGCGAACTCACGGCGTGCTCAGGGAACGGGATGGCGTCGTCGGAGCTGCACTGGGGAGGAAAGATGCTTGGTAAGCTCAAACACGTGTGGCGTTGGTTTAAACACTCACGCAGTGCAGACTTTTCGTCCTCGCACATATGGTTTACTTCAGCCCCGGTAGCGCACTAACGAGCACCGTAAGCACACGTCGTGGCCCACGTATGCTGGCAAACTCACCTCGAAGTAGCCGTCGCTCGCCGGACGCAATGGTGTCGTCTCGGGCCGTTTCGACGCCTCCAGACCGCCGTGAGCCTGCGAGACGACGCAACGCTCTACCAACCCGACCAAGGCAAGCCGTTGTTGCGGATACCGATGTACGTCAGAACTGCACTCTTTATCAGCACAACCGTCTTGCGCCTGCTCGCCGGACGCAAATCCGTCGTCTCGGCCCCATTTCGACCCCTCCATACCGCCGCCGTGAGCCCGCGGGACGCCGCAGCAGCGCTGCCAACTAAGGCAAGTATTTGCTGCAGATGCGGGATCGCGGGAAAGCTCACTCTTTGCGATCCCCGCCGGACGCGTTTCTGGCGTCTCGGCGCGACTTCGAACCCTGAAGCACGTCCCCGGCCCGTGGAAACCCACAATGCGTCGCACGCACCCATTCGCCCATGGACCTCGCTCGCCGGACACCCAAACGTCCTCTCGCGGCAAGCCGAGGGGCAGTGCACCAACGATGTGTGGCGGCTTGCGCACTGACCTGGCATAGCATTGCCCTCGACGCACTCGCCCCGAACGCACGCTGTCGAATCAGCAAGGTCAGCATCGCCCGTGCACGTCCACGCACCCGCGAACTCACCACACTCCAGCGCCGCCGCCGTGCTCGCCGTGCGCCTTTCCGTCGTCTCGGCGCTATCGCGACGCCTGAAGCCCGCCGTCGGCTTCCGCCACCGGACGGCAAACCAGGTCGACGTCGTGCGTGCACGCACCCGTCGCGACGCACCGCGCCGCCTCCCCGCCGGGAAGCACCCCACAGCCGCCGTCGCGGCCGTTTGCGACACCCCGGAGGCGATCCCATGGAGCCGTTTCGGCGGACGACTATACGTCGTGGCGGCGCAAACTCGACGGTGAGTGGCAGGAGCGTGCGTATCCTCGGCAGGCCGCTGACTGGCTGTTCCAGGTTCGCTGGTGTTCGCGACAGGAACGCCAGCCGGGGGACGTCGACCTGCGGTTTCTGCGGATGGCGGTGCGTCGTCACGGCGCGACAGTGAGGGTAAGCCGTCCGGCGTCGCGTGTGCTCGAAGGAGTGTTGCTGACGGCGACTGCAGCGCGCTCCCCGTGCGGCCGACCGTGCACGCCGTCGACGTCCTCAACCACGGCCTTCACGCGAGGGAGCCGAGTGCAGGGGCCTGCGCGCGGGAGACAGAGAGGAGCGACGGCCGCGGCGGCATCCCAGGGGCGGCGGGCTGCGTGCGCACTCGGAGGCTCTGGACACGGACGGCGAGATGGCGGCGCAAAGCCTACGAGGGCAGACGCCAGCAAGCTGCATCAAGGGGTCTCGCGGCCCGTGGAAGCGAGGACCCAGGGCCCAGGGCCCAGATAGCCGAGCACCCAGCGGAAGGGGGTCAATCGCGCGCGACACGGATCGCGACTACCCGGCACAGATCAGGTTGACGACGGCGGCGCATGCGGTCAAGGGACGTGCACGACGAGAGACGCGGCTCGCGGCTGCGTCCCGCGTGCGGCGGGCTGCGTACGCGCTCAAGGTCCCAGAGAATGTGCGCCGTCGGAGGCGAGCAAACCAGCTCCAAGGGCGGCGGACCCTGTGCTGCGTAGAACACGGCTCCATCTCACGTTCGGCGGGCTGCGTACGCGCTCAAGGTCCCAGAGAATGTGCGCCGTCGGAGGCGAGCGAACCAGCTCCAAGGGCGGCGGACCCTGTGCTGCGTAGAACGCGGCTCCATCTCGCGTTCGGCGGGCTGCGTACGCACTCAATGCCCCCAAGAATGAGTCGCGTCGGCTTCGATCAAGGCGACTCCAGGGGCGGCAGACCAAGCAGGGCGGGTACCGCGGCTTCATCCCGCGCTCGGCGGGCTGCGTACGCCCTCAAGGTCCTCGGAAACGGACTTCGAAAACCCCAGAATGGGGCGCGCTCGACGTCTCCGCAAAGGAGGCCCAAGATAGCCGATGGACACCGCCGCGAGGGCCCTGGTCAGTGAAGGCGCGAAGGCCAGCTCGATCACAGCCGAGAAAGGCTACCACTTAGGCAGCCGATACGAGCGGCGTGAAACGCGGCTTCATCTCGCGTTCGGCGGGCTGCGTACGCACTCAATGCCCCAAATAATGAGTCGCGTCGGCTTCGATCAAGGCGACTCCAGGGGCGGCAGACCAAGCAGGGCGGGGACCGCAGCTTCGTCCCGCGCTCGGCGGGCTGCGTACGCACCCGACGCCCTCGAGAATCAGCTCCGCCGGAGTCGCGCAAAGCAGCTCCAGAGGCAGCAGATCCCATGCGGCACAGACCGCGGCTGCATCCCGCGCTCGGCGGGCTGCGGGTGCACGTAAAGTCCTCGAAAATGAACCCTGGAAAACCCGGACCAGGCTGCTGCCGGGCGAGAGACTGGCCGGAGCGTGAAACGCGGCAGAGCCTCGCATGCGGCGGGCTGCGTACGCACTCAAGGTCCTCGAAAACGGGCTTCGAAAACCTTACAACAGACTACTGCCGGGGCGACTGACAGAATGGGGCGCGTTTGGCGGGCTCCAAACGCGCTTGGCGTCTGGAAAGCTACCGTATAGGCGGCCGACAACGAGGGGCGAGAAACGCGGCTGCATCCCGCGCTCGGCGGATTGCGTACGCACTCAAGGTCCTCGGAAACGGACTTCGAAAACCCCAGAACGGGGCGCGCTCGACGTCTCCGCAAAGGAGGCCCAAGATAGCCGACGGGCACCGCCGTGAGGCGCGATAATCGACTCGATCGGAATTGAGAAACGCTATCGCATAAGCAGCCGGCGACGAGGGCGTTGAAACGCGGCTGCATCCCGCGCTCGGCGGGCTGCGTACGCACTCGACGTCCTCGATAATGAGCTCTGTCAGAGTCGGGCAAAGCAGCTCCGAGGGCCGCAGACCACCCGGGGCGCAGACCGCGGCTGCATCCCGCGTTCGGCGGGCTGCGGATGCACTCGAGGTCCTCGAAAATGAAGTCGGGAAAGCCTGCACCAGGTTGCTGCCGGGGCGAGAGACGGAACGCGGCATGGAGCGCGGCTGCGTACGCGCCCGACGTCTCTGCAAAGGAGGCTCAAGATAGCCGACGAAGACCACCGTCAGGGCGCTGGTCAGTGAAGGCACAAAAATCAGCTCGATCGGGGCCAAGAAAAGCGGCCGTATAGGCGGCCGATGACGAGGGGCGTGAAACGCGGCTGCATCCCGTGCTCGGCGGGCTGCGTGCGCACTCGATGTTCCCAAGAACGAACTCCGTCGAAGTCGAGAAAACCACTCCGGGAGCTGCAGACTAGCTAGGGCACAGACCGCGGCTACATCCCGCGTTCGGCGGGCTGCGTGCGCACTCAACGTCCTCAGAAATGGACTTTGAAATCCCCTGCATTGGTGGCTTGCTGGGCGCTGCCAGAATGGAGCATGAGCCGCGGCAGAGTCTCGCGTTTGGCCCCGAGCTGCGTACACATTCAGCGTCTTCGAAAACGGACCTCGAAACCCCCATGGTGGCTACGCGGCAACTGACCGGACGAGGCGCGAGCGCGAATGTCGCGATCGACGGGCTACGTTCGCACTCGCCATCCCCGCAAAGGAGTCTCAAGATAGCCGACGGACGCCGTCGTGAGGGCCGTGGTCAGCGAACGCGCGAGAATGGACTGAATAGAAGTTAAGAGAAGCTACCACGGAGACGGCAGACAGCACGAGGCGCGGAACACGGCTGCATCCCACACTCGGCGGGCTGCGTACGCACTCGATGTCCGCGAGCATGGCCCTTCGAAACACCCCGAACTGGTTACTGTCGCGGCGACTGACAGGTCGGGCGTGGCGCGACGGAGTCTGTCGCTTGGCGGTCTGTGCACACGGGCAGGGCT
>JAKOGH010000574.1:0-13192 GCA_024811115.1 Terana coerulea
TTCTCGCTGTGTCGGATGCCAGTGCCGGCGGATGTCATCTGAACATCCCCACGTTTGATGACCTCCTGGTTGCGCATGGAGTCGCCACTACATTTATGACGAGTCAGTTTCGCTCTTTCTGTACCAAGTAAATCCACTTACTGATGAAGTTCTCCAGAGACCACATAGGAGAAAATTTCGAACTCCCGGTGTGAGTGTTCGCCAAAGCCCGTGCGCGGCTCGACGCGATCTTCATTGATCACCCGAAGGGCGCCATAGTGAGTGTGCTCGTGCGAGGCGTATCTGTCGACAACAGTTAGCGCGCTTTCAAAGCTGACAATGGAAGCGCGAACGTACGATGCAAAGAGAAGGTGTGAAAGGTCTTGAGCCAGCCGTGGTTGGCGTTACCGCGCTCTTGACTGGGGCGTGCAATAAAGTTGACGGACGACATCGGTTCGGGAGCTGTACACCCGTTGCGAATGGAAAGTCCGTTGAAGGTATGCTTTTTGCTGGATAGAGCTCGAAGACTCGAAACTTTCAGGGCGGAGGACTTGTAGATGGTGGACAGGATGGAAATGCGAGTGGGACTGATGGCCAGACGAAGCTGAACTCCAGGTGCTTATATACGACACCGCCTGCAGAGGGAGAGTGATTAGAGAGCAGTACGCGAGCGAGATGACTGGGGGATTTGGCTCAGGGGACCGGCTTACCAGTGCTGCTCACTATATGAGACGGCGGGGTTGCCTTATTGGGCAACCGCGCCCTCACGCTAACCCACGCCCACCTCGTGTCTCCGTCCTCCCACTCCGGCCCCTGCGTAAGCCATCTTGAAATTGACTTTCATAGACATAATCTGTATGATCGGCGACAAGTCAAAAATATCTCAGCCATCCTGCGAGGACTGCTGCTCTGTTGAGCCTTCATGAACGCTTGTTTTTGGTTCTGATGCTGCCTGCTGCTATGAGCTGGAAGGTGTAAACTTGCGCATACACGACTTACGTGCGTTATACGGAGCCATCCGAATCGGAACAGGTGCCCCCAGCCTCGACGACGGTCGGTGGGGAGAGGTAAGGTAAGCATTCAACACAAGGTTAACATTAGAAAGCGAGCAAGAGTAAGGCTCGGTAATATTGCTGCTTACGCGGGAGATATGACAGTTCTTTAGGGCAGGGAATCTCGGGAACAGATCTAGAATCTTGCTGCATGAACGCATCCAGAACGCATCCGTCAATTGGCCACTCGGCGTTTACACGTGTACGGTTCACGAGTCACCACCACCACCTTCTCCACTGTGCAGCTCTGAGTACTGAGTACCAATTAATACGCTACAGCACAGTGGGGACATGCTTGCGTAAGGCAGTCAACCTTCTACCAACAATCTTAGAACACCACGCAAAAACAAGCGTCAGATTGATGAAGAAATTACCCAAAAGCAGCAGTATGTTTCTATCCCTACTACACTGACAAAGCTTTCTTACATCCCTACTGATAGAACGTCGTCGTCTGAACGACATTCTACCACCGGAACTCCTCACTGAGATATTCGATCAGTTTATCGAGGATGCCTTTGCTGCATACTGCGAACACTGGCCGTCTGCGGCGAAGTTTCCTGGCCCCTACGCGTGGTTCTCCGTCCGCCATGTCTGCCAATACTGGCGAGCCATCGCGCTGAGCGACCCCAGACTGTCGACCCGCATCGTGCTCACGCATCCCGCCTGTGTGCAGGACCTTCTCGACAGATCTGGAAGCCTGCCGTTACATGTCGCTAGTTGTTCATGCATCGAATGGCCGTACGGTGCACCGACCCATGCCGTCGACTCGCACGAACTCCTTTTCAGGCATCTTCATCGCATTGCGTCGGCCAGGCTGCGCCCGCCTTCGGAGGTCGTCCAGACGATGGTACGCCCTGGGGCTACGTCTGGCAGCCAACTGTCGTCCAGCCTGCATTGGCTTACCCTGGACATGTTGAACGACCCCTCTATCACTGATAGTCGTCGTGAGGATCATCTTTTCCCTGGCCTCAGATTTCCCTCCATCCGAACACTCATCTTGAAGGACGGCCTGCTTAAACACTGCCGGAAGCTGGTTAAACCGACTCTACGATGTCTGAAGCTCCAAAGACTGGAGAAGAGAGTTCATGTTGACAGGCTCGCAGCATTGCTGAAGACGCTTCCTCTACTTGAAGAACTCGTGCTAGAGGACATACTCAGCATGCCGCCGAACGTCTCGGAAGTTGTCCGCGAGCCTAACGGCATGCTACCCGACCCGAGTGGGACTACGACTATGGCCCACTTGCGCAAGCTGATCATCAAGGAGCACATCAGAAGCACGTCCGCTGTGTATTTTCTCACGCATATAGTCCATCCTACTTACACTCAGATCGCGCTGCAACTTCACAGCTTCATCGACCGGGAAAACCAGGATCTACTGCTGCTGCCCATCAAAGAGCGGCTGAACGGCAAAGGCATTCTTGGCGACCACTCTGGAGTGCGCTCTATCGCTATCCAACATTCGACTGCCGCCCGCGCTCGCCAATTACGACTGAGGCTATGGTTCTCAGACCGGTCTCTCAACGATATATCCCGAAATGACATCCTCATACCCCCGACTTTGAGTTGTCGACTCACACGTCACAACAGTTCGACAAGCTGGAAGCCCCTGAGGTGGAAAGTCCTCTGCATAGTTTGTCGCAGTTACCATTGTCCCAAGTGACCACCGCCGATATGGGCCAGCTGCAGCTGACACAAGTGGAATGGGCGGCGCTGCTTCGCCGCGTTCTTCCACGGGTCGAAGAGCTTGGTGTCGAGGCGGCATGGAGTCTCCTGCCGGCCTTAACGAAACCAAACTCGCCTGCTTCAACTACACCGCTCTGTCCTCATCTGCGAACATTACGGTTGCGTTTCCCGCCAGACTCGAGCGTACAGCTCCTCAGGGATCCCCGCTTCGCCAAGGATCTGGAACGGACGCTGGTCAGGAGGGCTGAGGCGGGTTGTTCTTTGAACGCGATGGAGATCCCGAATCTAGAAGAGCTGGAGAGGAATAGGGAGGTGAAGGAACAGTGGACCCGCATGATGGCGAGAGTGGGTACTCGGTAAGATCCAGGACACGATATGGCCGCCGTGTTTATATAGCGCGCCTCAGTCGAACTCATACAGCCAGCTACGTGTTCAGTATTGCTATGCTAATGATTCACCCTGTAAATGATCAGTGAATATTTATTCTTCAAAGGCCTCTAACAAACTTCCAGGGCAAGCTCGTTCAAACCACGATGCAAGCCCGCCCTATTTCCTAATCTAGTCTTATTGGCGCATCATGCATCAAGTGGCGCACGTCCCCCTCATAATAAAGCGCGTCGTGCGCCTGTTGCTTGATCCGCCATTTATTCCTCAACCACCACCACCTCACAATACATGGATGCTCCCGCTGGCAAAGTGAGTTTCAAGCGCATATATGCTGCCTTTTTGCAACAAACAAGTATTTTGTAGTTTGTCCTCCCTTCGGACTGCACGTTTTCGCCCGGTGGGGTGTTGATGCACAAGGACACGTACGCCAGGCTCGAAAAGCTCCTCGACCAAGCTCAGAAGCGGGATCCCGATGCGCAGGGCATGTACATCTACAATGGTGCGCGATTATTCTGGGGAAATCACGTCTCGGCCTCATGTTTCCTCTAGATTTCTTCGGGTACGCCATCCTCGAGCTCATCGACGGCCTTGCGAGCACCATCCACGCCGCCGTCGCGAAGAAGAAATGGGTCGACGCGTGGCACGCCGTCGACGCCTTCTGGCATTTCGACCGGATGATGAGCGGAGAGTGGACGCGTACGTCTTGTCGCCTTGCTTGCATGTGACGTTACTCACTTCGTGATTTGCAGAGGTCGACGACGGCGAGCGCGTCATCGCGACGGTGAAGGTGTTTGCTGCGCTCATCACCGCTACCATTCACGGCCTTGAAAGCGAGAATCTGCTGAACGAGGCGACGCTGCTGACGCTTGAGCGTTCGCTCAACTACTTGGCTGTGTGGGGACAAGGCGAGTCCGGCTCTCTTGGCCCGCATTTCGAGAAGCTAGTCCGCGGCTACGGGTGCAAGTTGTTCATCACGCGGACTGTGGAGGAGCGAAAGGCCCTCAGGGTGGCGCGCAGCGACGCGTACGACGAGTTTGTCGGCAAACTCAGCCCCGAAGAGCGGAAGAAGCGAGGAGACGTGGTGCCGGGTGAAGGCGACAAGCAAGTAGACGAAGATGACGAGGACGATGGGGAAGAAGAAGACGAGGAAGAGGAGACCAGCGATGGCGTGAAGCCGGCCGACAAGCCGTGGTGGGGCAGGGCCCGAGCGGCCGACGCAGACATTAAACATACATCGTTGAACATCACCCCTATGTGGAAGAAGTACAAGCAGTGAGTATCAGTCCTTCGTATTTTATCCTTTGCCTTGCTGAAGCGACTGCTTTCTTCCAGAGCTTGGGAACAAGCTCCCCATCTGCCCCTGCGCGGTCCTCCAACCTGGGACCTGAGCAAATGGTCTGCTCAAGACAAGCAGAAATTCTCCTTTGATGCCATGGACGACGACGACATGTTCTTCTGAACTTTCGGAATATGCTCTGCTGTATTGTGCTTCTCGATTTTTGCTCCCATCTCGTGAGTCGCTTCTTGGACTGCCTGTGCGTTACTGTCCCTCGGCACCTGCCACATTCTCGGACTCCATACTCGGAAATATATCGCTGCCTGTGTGCCACTACTGTATACCGCCTTAATTTTCGGCTGCTACCTTCCGTGTACCAATACTTAACCCTCACGTTTGAGCTTGCACAACAAGTCAATGACACCACTCGCTCCTCAGGCCTCAGGTCTCCCGAGACAATGACGACCAACCGTGCGCAACCGAGTGGCGCATCAATCACTAGGCGCGCTTCATCCAAGACACCGCAACCGCGGCTCTTCAAACGACTCTCACTTCAGCCACTACCACCAACATGACTGCAGAAACCACGGAGGTGAGCAGTGTTCCGAATGACACGTGTAAGAACACGCTAACCGATGAAACAGTTTATCCTTCCGTCTGACTATACTTTCGCACCGGGAGGCACGTTCATGCACAAAGACGCGTCTGAACGCCTCGAGACGTTGCTCGAGACGGCGCAAAGCAGAGAGCCAGACAGACATCGCATGTACATCTACAACGGTGAGACCTTTTCTTAAACTACCGCGTCGCGACAGGCTAAGTAGTCATGCTAACCAGACTATTGCAGCTACGGCTGCTTGGACCTCGTGGACTCGACGCTGAGCACCATACACACCTTCGTCATCAAAAAGAAGTGGCTCGAAGCCTGGCGTGCGCTTGACGCGCTCTCTAAATTCAATAGCAACTACCAGGACTGGCGACGTACGTTTTCACTTTGCTTATAGACTTGGTCTGCAGATGGTGATATCACACGCAGCTGCAGATGTCAGCGACGGAGAGCGCGTCGAAGCAACGGATAAAGCGTTTGGTGCCATGCTTATTACGACAATACGGCATCTCGAAAAGAGAATCTCTTCGATGAGGCTTATATCCCGGACCTCGAGTTATGCCTCATGGGCTTCGCCTCGGACCTCAGGGGATTCAACTATCATCCTCCGTTCAATGAAGTCGTCAGAGGGTACGGAGCAAAGCTGTTCGGCGCACGTACAGAAAAAGAGCGGGACCGGCGGTTCGACCAACTAGGAGACGCGTATCTGGAATTCGGTCGCAAGCTTTCTCCTGAGGAGCGTAAGAAAAGACATGAAAGGCTTCCGACAGAGGAGGAACTGGAAAAGATGAAGAGCAAGGAGCCTTTGGACGGTGACTCGGATGAGGAAGAAGACGACGACAAGGGTCCCTGGTTCGGAGACGCGAAGCCAAAAGATGCTGAGCTCAAAGACCGGTCGTTTGCTCTCTCGCGCATCTGGAAAGAATACAAAGAGTGTGTTCCGAGTCAGAGGATCGTTGTGGCTTCACTGCTTGCTTGACTTCCATTGCAAAATCCTCAGTGAATTCCCTCGGCTGCCATTTGTTGGCCCTCCTGAATGGGACCTCACAGAGTGGACCGACGAAGAGAAAAAACCATACTCGTTTGACACCATGGACGAAGAAAGTACTAAGTAATACCAAGTTCCGCTTCACTTTCGAGTGCTGTTCATGTGCGTTCTTCCAGAAGTGCACAAGTCTGTGTTCCCATTATTCATGAAGTGTCTGCAGCTGTCTATAGTCGTCTTGCTAATATCTCACTCTGTAGCAAATAATGCGTATTCTGTATTCTTCACATCTGTTGACATTAATTAGACGTCCTCTGATGATGAAGGGTCCACGGGGTCCTTTTGTTAACTAAGGCGCTACAGGCAATAATCTCATACCACGAAATGCAAACCACAGCCTGCGGCGGCCTACTGCGCCGCTGAGCTCTCTATGCGGCCTGCAGAAGATAACACCCATATGCAGGGACCCTATTCCCAGGATTCTGTGGCGCGCCGACACCTGCTGCTCCTCATGCTTATCCACAAATATTTAAATTATTTCTGGTTGCCATCTCCGTGGGTGTTCCCATTCGCACTACCCAAGCCGTCATGAATACCAGCTCCCTATGGTGCCTATCCCTGCTCGCTGGGAATATTATGCACCGCTGCTCCTCCGGGACCACCATCGCACAGAGGGCAAAAGTCTTCGAGTGGTTTGTCTGAGGTGGGCATGTACGCAGACCATGACGATCCAGGCAGTTTCTGGGATATCCTTTCGAGCCAAGCTAGGTCTTCGTCGGGATTGAGATGGACTATATCCTCAAAGTGCAGCGTTCGAAGGGGAGCGCCCCAGTTGTTCACGAAGCACCAGTAGGCTGTCCAATTTTGGCGCTGAGCGGATTGTCGCTGAATGGAGTGGGCGCATCCGCCATGATGTTTATGCCACTCTGGAAGATGCAAGCTCAGCGATGTGAGGGCAGGGAAAAGTAGTGGGACGCTGCTCTGGCCTGAAGATGGGATACAGAGGGTTTCAAAGAGAAGCGTTGGGTCGTCTGTGCTCAACCGAAGGCTTCGCAGCTGGGAGCAAGCGGCAAGCAATGTCCAGTGGGTGGTCTTTCTCAATAGATTTCCGGTAATGTGAAAGGTGTGCAGTTGTTCCAGTACGGCCGGCGGGTGGCAGTGCCAGATGGACAGAGGGAGAGGATCGTTTAGCAATGTCAAGGTAAACTGTGTAGAGCGGCATAGTCTCGTTTGACAGATCGTCTTCTTTGCTGGAGTCACACTCGAGTGCAGGCACCGAATCGGTCTCTGTTTCCGATGACCAAATCTTGATAGAGCCGAGAGCTGAACCGGACAACTTTCTAAGTTCGAGAGAATTGAGTTTCAGCCGGAGCACCGATGATATTGGTACTGTCTAGCTTCGAGACAACGGCTTCCCAAATTGAGCCATAGTCAAGCAACGGCCTGGATTGCTTGATCGCCGTCGCGACTCAGAGTGACCTTCGCCTCTGAGGGGTATTTGAACAGCTGAAGTAGAGTAGCGCTGCCTTCGCCGTTGCCGTACTCGTGCATGTGGATGAGCCGTAGGTGTGGAAAAATAAATTTGGGGGTCATGGCAAGTAAGTTTGCCCGAGGTTCGGTGCGTAAGAGGTAGGAAACCCCTTTGAGGGTCAGGACTTGCAGGAAGGGCGCTTGCAAGAGAACGTTGGTGTGAATAGGTATAACGTGGATATCCATGTCACTGGGAAATTCGAGGTAGAGGTGCATTAAGGAGGGCTGAATCAGCTTGTGCGCGAGGGAGATGGAAAATCCCTGTAGTCAAAGATACTTGAAACTTGGTAATGCAAAAACACGAGAGAGGAACCAGAAGTGTTCTGGTAGAAACCGAGGTTCGGGTTCTCCATTGTCACTGTAATATAGCTGCAGTGTTTCTAGCAGAGGGGCGTTAAAGGCTTGATTGGGGCGTAGAGTAGTTATTAGCCCGTCTGTGACAAAAAGACCCATATGCTGAATTCTGTGGATGTCCTGTTCCAACGCTAGTGTAAAGATCTGCAGTCAGGCTCTTCGCCTCAAATATAAGGGACCAGGTGTAATCGTCAAGGGCTTGTCCTTGGAGCAGGAGAGGAAATTCTCTATGCACAGAATGTTGTTTGTCATGGGGATCAGGGCCCAGACGGATGGCAAGCCCAGGATGACTTCCCGCCAGTATCGGCAGACATGCGTAATCCCGGATCCACTCGTACGCCGCAAAAATTGGTCTGGTCCGGATTCCATATGGAGTACTCTGAACGTAGTAGCTAAATATTACGACAAGGACTTCCGGTGGAAAGCTGCCGATGGGTGGAATGACGGAATTGCGGTAGGCATGAAGTCCGTTGATTTCATCCGAGATTCTTGCGAGTAGCTCAACGCGAGCAGAGATTGCTTTGTTGATGGCAGCGTCTAATTTTGGCCTGGAAAAATCATTCAGAGGCTCCATATTATAAAAAAAACAAAGGCGATGTGACTCAGTTATGTTTTTTTGAACTATGGACTGAATAACACTACAAACCCGAGAGTAGCTTCAATGTCGTGAATGTTGCTTTAGGGCAGTGAGGGGCCCGGAGTTCGAGATTAACAGGTGAATGTTGCTCAAGAGATAGTCACGATAGTGTCGCTATATATGCAAGCAATGAAAAGCTGTCCACAATTGCCTGGGATTATGCACTTTCATGATTAGTAATTACTAAAGGGTCATCAAGAAAAAGCTGTATTCAGTAAAAGAAAATTGGTGAATTTGTGGATCCTCACTACATACTACGCCTTGACAGTTGAAAGTACAGCAACTATCTGGCGGTACTCGCAGTATGAGGAAAAGCTTAATTGCGACACATCCGGGCCGTTATGGCACTTGTGACGTCACGTATCACGTTTGTGACATTGTGAGTTCGTGTTACAAGTTTGGGTTAGTGACTGGGATTGACTGGGACAGACTTCAACTTGAGCCTGAAGCTTGAAGCATGAGGATCGAGGCTTAGAAACGTACAAACTAGTTGGAAGACTGGTCTGATATCATGTATACACATGCCCCGACGTGCTATTGGAGTGACCTAGTAACAGAACGTATATCACGAAGATGCTAGCCCGAACAAGCCCGAATAGTATGGCGTACAAATCAAGCACAAAACCCCGTACCATGAAGCCCCTAATGACACTCTACTTCGCTGCCAGGTTCTTCATACTCAAGTTCGACGGCACCCACACTAAATCCTCGGCCCCGCTGTCAACGTCCGTCGCGTCCAGCTCGCCCTCGCTGCTCAGCGCCGCCCACTCGCCCGGCACACGCTCGCGCAGCTGCCCGATCTTCGCGCCGCGCGCGCGTAGGAAAGCCACCACCTCCTTCGCGCTCCGCCACCCGCGCGGTTCCAGCGGCGCGCCGACGTTCTCATCCGTTGCTTCACCCGCCGCCGGTTGCTCGCGGTCGATGGTGCCGCCGTGCAGGCGCGCGAGGTGCGACGACGCGCGGACGTGCTTGTCGTCTCCGGAGCGGTCGAGGTATGTGAACAAGGCTGCGAGGGTCTTGGCGGCTTCTATGCGCGCACGGAGGACGTGACGCACGAGGCGGCGGGACGGCGGACGGAGGTTCTTCTTCGGCTTTGGTGTAGGCGTGCTCGTGCCGTCACCCTCTTTTGACCCTGCCGGCGACTGCGCGCGAGGCGTTGTGGACCCTGATCGCACCTTGTCAATCCAGACCGATTCCGGCGGGATCTTGGGGGTGGTGTATTGTGTCAAGGCAGGTAGTGATAGGTCCCAGCGCTTTGGGGCCCATACGCCGACCAGAACACGCCAAGCTGCAACAAGTCGCTTTGCACTGTAAATGAGGAATTAGCGCTAATGAACACCGAACAGTCGCATTGACCCACTGTTCGTAGTAATCTGGAACGAAGACATGTTGAGTTGTGGACCCGAAGGGAGTAAGGCTAAACTCACCGTCAATTAAAGAATTATGATACCACGCGAACACGAATACCAGGCCAGTCGCAAGGAATGCTCCAAATGCGGTATGTCCCAATATTGACCACACAGAGACCCCTATAACGCTGTACATCACCATCAACAGCAATAGACCGAACGCGACCTTGTTCTGTGCCTGCGTCTCCTCCTCGTCCTCGGCAAGCTTCGCGCCGACTCGGCCGAAGAAATACGCGGGGGCGTGCACGAGCAGCGGCACCAGGAACAGAGGAAGGCGGACGAGAGCGGCCAGTGTCTCGGCGACGAGCACGCTGACCGTGCGCAAGCGCGATGGAAGTGTGGCTGCGCGACCTGGGTCAAGGTCGAGCGGAAGCGGAAGAGTAGACAGGGCGGAGTTGCTGAGGTGAGAAGTCTGGAGGAGAGAGTAGTATGTCAGCAGGGCCTTCTTTGTAGCGTTGAATCTGGGCACGAGGTCAGGTGTCGCGAAGAGGTCGACCAAGCTATTGACAGGGGTTTAGTCGAGAACAGATGCAGTATGGAGAGTTACGTACGTCTGTGTGATTGGTACAAAATCGTCCAGGTTGATACTTCTCTCATTCTCCCAAAGGAGCTCCCGTGCCATGCGGGCGCAGTACAATATGTCCCTAAGTCGTATGTTAATATGCGAATACTTGCGGTTGTAGCAAACATACCAATCGGGTGCATTTACCGTGGCCTCAACCAGCTCACGCTCGATGGTAGCGGTTAGCCTCTTGGCGGCTAATCGAGAGGCTCCTTCCTCAGACGACAAAAACTGGTCCAGGAATGGCTCCATAGTGATCGGCTGGCCGAATCTACGTGATGATGAGTGATAATGTCAAAGTTAGTAAGGATACACACTTACTCCATTATCACCTATAATTGACTCCAAATTAGAATAAGCGAGAAACACCGTGGTCGACGACACGTACTCGACTTCGGTACTTGCTCTTCTCGGTGTAAACGATGGCGGCGGGGACAACCGCAACAGATGCATTGTGTCCCTTCTCTTTCGCCCACTTCGCGTACTCCAGCGCGGCCCACGCAGCGCCGTCCTTGACCTGCATGATACGCGGCTCCGTATAACTTGTGCCCTCCGGAAACAGCGCGACCGCCGCACCCTCCGCCAGCGCGTCCATGGTGCCCGCGAAGAGCTTCCGACGATCCTTCGTCTTACGGTCCACCGGGATGTTGCCAGCAGACGTGAGAACGTAGCTCAATGCCTTGTTTGCGAAGAGGGTTTCTAGTAATGTATGTTCAGAGGACATTGGGAAGCTGGGTGGAATAAGAGTTACGCTTGGCCCAATAGTGTAGGATTCGTCCGTGCGGAAAGGCAAATGCTGCAATAATGATGAGCTGTGAGAGAGATTTACATCTCGCAGGCTACTTACACAAAACACAGGGATCAATCACCATGTTATGGTGAGTAGCTGTTCTGTACGTGTCATCTCCAGTCAGCATGCAGTGTCTTGCAAGCCCAGGACGCGTTCCAAGCAAGGTTTGTTCATGTGCAGCACCAACAAGTCGTCCGGCCGTTTTGACAAGTTCGGACATATTTTGGCGAAGAAACTAATTCTATAAAAGAGCGGCTACAGTCTTTCAATGCTAATAAAACGATGTACCACCTGTGGTACCGTGCAGCATGTGGCGAGACGCTGCAGAAGCATTCGGCGCATACGACCCCAAAGCACACGCAAATTGCAGATTAAGCACTCACACAATGATAGGGCCATGCTCAGGGACGTTCTCTCCTCCAATAACGTGGACCTCGCTGAAGAACGAGACCACCGCCCAGCCCGCAATGCGGCGGATGATGCGGTGAATGACCTTCGCGTCCGACATCGTCCAGGACAGCGGCAGGAGCGCGGGGTTCGAGGTAGAGAGGAGTGGTGGGGTGGGGGTGAAAGGCAGAGATGGTTGGGGCGATGAAGAGGGAGGGAGAAGTGCCAGCAGCGAAGGACACCACAACCAGAGACGGCTTGGTCTCTTGGGGAGACAGCGTCAAGAAGCGTTCGGCTCAGCAGTTCGTTTCGGGAGCTGCTGGGGCGACGTGTTTTGATGCCATCAGCCAAACTGAACTGCTCGACACGTCCGCGACGACACGGTAGACGCGCCCAGGCTCTCCTTCATCTGCGACCACTTCCACCATGCACAGCGTATACGCCAGAATAAACAACATCTCCGCGTTTTTGTCGTCATGTATGATGGGGCTGCTGGCGGCCATCGCACTGTCGTCGCTGGTCTTCACAGCAGACCCTAAGGGACAGCTGGGAATCGCTTCAATACAAATGTGAGTGGTCTTGTGCGCTTTACGAGGGTACAAAGTCAATGTTCGTCTAGATTTCCAGGAAGCACGAGACGCTATGCTAATAGGAAACAGGACTTTGCCTTCCTTAACTTCAACATAACAGCAGGTGGGTACCCTGAACTGAAGAGCTTGTGCTGTACTGATCATTACACTCAGATCTGCAACCGCTATTCAACTGGAATACAAAACAACTCTTCCTTTACGTACAAGCAGAGTATGCCGATGATAAGGGGGTGAAGAATGAGGTTGTGATATGGGACAAGATCATCAAGAGGAAGGAGGACGCGAACCTGGCCTTCGTTGGACGCAACAAATACGTCTTCCGAAACCTGGGTTCTACATTCAAGTGAGTGATGCTTCATTTGAGTGGCGGTACCGCTGCAATTGCAAGCCGCGGCGTATTGCCGTACAAGGATCCTCCTAGGCAAGAATACGCCAAAATTTAAGCATTTCTCGGCGGCCGCATGTCCTCGAGCACATGTGCTTCGTGTATTGGGTATATCACTACTTTTGGGTAGCAAGACGTGTTTGTTCCACATGTCACCGTTTACGCCCTCGTTTTTGCTGTGCGATGATCCTGCTGGGCTTTCCCAGCGTTTTTGCATGGCGGTGCTTGCCTATAGAATCTGTCACCGCATGCCCCGGCTCATCTTCACAGAACAACATACTGGGTTCTCTTCGCGGTACTGCTTAGGAAGCTAGGCCAATTCTCCCGCTGAACCTTAGTCTGCTTTCCTCCTCTTAACCTCCACGGCCGCATGCTCTTAGCCACGATCTGCTCCCTCTTTCCAGCTCCCATCTTTCCACGAACTCTGTACCTTGAATGGCTCTGACTTTTCATGGTTATAGGTACGCGCTTCCCGCCAACTACACCCTGCGATACAACGTAATGCCGTACGTGGGCCTGCTCACCTACGGCGAAGCCGCGCGCACGACGGAACCCGTTGAGTTCCCGGAGAAGCGCACA
>JAKOGH010000575.1:0-52547 GCA_024811115.1 Terana coerulea
TTACATAAGCTGTACGCATACATACTCCACCTGGTTACGATTTTAATAATATTAGACTTGACCGCTGCTTCCTTTGCCTGATCACTAACCACTTCACCACTTGCACTCTTTCCTCCATGATACACTGGGCAGTGGAGCCGTTTAGCAAGAATGTCGAGTGGCTTGAATGGGACAAAGATAAAACCACGATCTGCACCGTCAAAGTCTGAGCTATAGAAATGGGCCAGTGCAACTGCTCATGTGACGATGGCATCTTCGCTGAGAAGTGGCTTGTCGATTACACACTGCAGCTATGGCTAGCTTGCTTAGTGCCCATAATATTGCCTTCATTATTATCCAAAGTATCTATGTCGCTAGGGCAAAGCTTACGGTGAGGGTAATAGTAATGTGGCACTAGTTACAAACTCAAGTTCCTTCAGCATATGCTGGTTCATTGTTTCCAAAAAGCAAAACAATTCATTATTTTATTCGAATTGTTTATTATTTGTTTTGCTTTTCGAAAAGCAAAACAATTATTATTTTAATCGAATTGTTTATTATTTGTTTTGCTTTTCAAAAAGCAAAATAATTCAATAAACAATTCGAATAAAATAGTAATTGTTTTGCTTTTGACAAAGCAAAATGATCAGCTAAGAATTGATTGTTGTAAAAATGACTTATATCAACCTTTACTACTGAGCGTCATATGCGTCACATGGTATATAATCATATATATATTCAATTAAAATGTGTACGATCCCAATAAGGTATGTACACTACATAAGCTGTACATATCCCAATTTGGACATGTACATCCCAATTAGGCATGTACACGTTTACATAAGCTGTACGTATACGGAATCCACTCTGGATTTCCATTTTAATAATATTAGGTACAGATCCAAGCCCATTTATGGGTGAACTCATTCTGAGCTTTAGCTCATTTGCTGTTTGATAAAACAATGCACAGCAACCAAACAGATTTGTACTATCAAGGATGTACCTGTTATAGCAGGATTTGTTTGCTTTCTATGACTTTGATTGACTGATTGGTCCAGTAATTGGCTGGCCTTTTTGACTGTCCAACTTTGTGATTGAGCAGTTAGTAACCTGGCCGGTGACAACACTGGTCTGGGCATGGTGGCAAGACACTTATCACCAAATTTCAACATACTGAAGCAACTGGCAGATTGCAGTATAGATAGTGGTATTAAACAATCCAAATTTAAACCAATATATTCATTACACATTGTCATAGCATCATCATGATCACCATATATGTTACACTTCAAGGACCCGGAATATCTAGGAGAGAATCTCAATTTACACAATCAGAAATGTGACAGGAGACATACCTTGACAAGTCCACTCTTCAAATCATCCAACCGGTAACTCACTGCCTCAACAGTCTAATAGAACATGAGTCAGAAGTATACGAACCACTCTCGTATGGGAAAAATTGCACACCTCTTGGCCGACATGCTGATTAGCCTGCAAAACCTTCACCTTTGACTTCTTCATCTCAAAATCTGCCACCACAGCAACCAATGGCTGCGGAGTACCAACAGTTTGGTGGTATATCTGCAGGCCTTTATGTCCCTTGAGCTTTGCGTCACGAAGCACAACAATGTCGCCGGGCATTATTTCGCTAGTGCGGCGATGAACGGACGAGCCGTTCTGTTCGTAGATGAGGTAGCCGAAGGAGTCAGAAGATGACGGCTTTGCAGCATTCGGCACCTCGTTCAGTACTGCCGCGACGAAGCCTATATACGATCCATCGCCAACCAGTGTGCGCTTCGAGTTCTCGTAGAGGGTGGTTGCAACCTCGTGGATCTGAACGCCGACGCGGCCCCATTGCGCCATAAGATCGTCCGCTGACAACTGTGTTGTTACCGCCGAAGAGGTCGCAGCTACAGATGAGGCCGTCATAGATGGAGCTGGTGCTGAGGAGCTTGGAGGGTAATTGGTCGAGTCTTCAGACCAGTGCCCAGAAAGGGACAAGTCGGTTTCATCTCCGAAGTCAAGAGACTGTTCCCATTGCGATGTTGCTTCAGGTATGGATGGTGGCGGTGGTGGAGGCGGCGGTGCCGTTCGACTGGGAGGGCCTCTCTTAAGACTAACTGTCCGTGGCGGTGGTGTTGGCGGTGGCGGGTCGTTGGTATCACCCGGAGTCTCTACCATTACGAAGTCGCCGTGAGAGCCCGGAGGGGTCGGGGCGAGCGAGCCGCAGGTGGAACTGATTGGCGGGCCGTTGGTACTGGTGGTCGTGACGTCGATGGAATGATAAGTGGTGAGCGAGACTGCCCCACTGGTGCGGGGCCAGCACGAACAGGTCGCGTAGGAACGGGGGGAGGTGTCTCGTCTACGGGGTCCTGGTGGCTGACATCTTCCATCTCACTCTCTTCCACCTCAACCTGCGCAGCATCCGGCATATTCGGACTCTCCCATTCGGCTTCAGACAATGTCGGTACTTCCGGCAACGCAGGAGGTGCCCTTGGAGGTGGTAGGCGAGCGGAAGGTAGAGGCGGAGCATTTTCGGTAACCTCTTCCATCTCGTCAGTAGGCTGTTGTGCCTTAGGTGATTGTGGAAGCGGCGCCGCCGATGCCGGGAACATTCCAAACCGCATCCCACCCATACCCGCCAAGCGCGCCGCGATTCGCTGCTTACGATCAAAGTCGCTTTCCTCTACGTCGGCCGCATCGGGTGACCCGTCTTGGTGCTCCTTCTCAACCTTAGCCTCAGCGGTGGTGGTGGTGGCGTCATCCCTAATCGGTGTCTGATGTGCAGGTGTCGGACGGATCCCAGGAGGTGGTCCACCAAAGCGGATACCACCGAGCTTGGCCATTCGTTCAGCAATGGTGCGGCGTCTTATCTGCTCCTCGTCCTCAACAGACTCGTCAACTGATACTTCTGGCTGGATGACATCCTCATCGGCCGAAGAACGGGCAAGCTCTGGATCGGCTGCGGAAAGCAAGGGCGACTTTTGCGGACTATAGAATGTTGGGTCTATGGGATCTGATAGCATTATTAGCTTGGACGATTATGAGCGAGGAATCGTCACACCTCCATCAGACTCCGCGATGATTTCCTGTTCCTGACTGGTCGGTATAAGAATCGCAGGTGGGGCTGGGTGCAGCGTAGTTGCCAGTGCGTTAGACTCGCTGACATTGGGAGATGGTACACCGGCCGACTGGCTTTGGCGCGAAAGGATCGGAGGCGGGGCAGAATCGTCATTGTCGTGTGAATCGGTGGAATGCACGGTTGGCGAATAGGTAGGCACGAGCTGGTTGCTAGTTGGAAGCGATGGGATGACAGGTTCATGTTCTTCGCGTATGTCACCCGAATCGCTTTCGGGATAGTCGCTTTCTGAACCAGTGCTTGAAATGTAGGATTCATCTGTTTCCGCAGCGGGTGGCGTTGGAGAGCGAGGAAGGGATTGTTTCGGGCACATGGACATCACGAAGATATGTTTCCCCGTCCTCTGGTTCGCTTTCTGGGTCGTCTATTGGTGCAGGAGGTGGTGGAGGGGGTAGAGACCGGCGAGGAACCGCTACCTCTCCAGATTGGCGGCGTGTCGGGATAGCAGGGGCTTCCACCTCTGCATCGTGAAAGTCATTATCCTCGACATCCTCAGTGATAGTGAGACCTTCCCGTTCATCCGTTCCCGGCCGACTGGCTTGTGGCGGAATTGTTGGGAGTGCACGAGGCGGAGGCGGTAAGGGTCGTCGTATAGGGGACACATGATGGGATTCCGACGCAGGTTGTTCATGAATGAGAGGAACATGCGCTGCGTGTTCGTCTTCGTTGGGTATATCGATGTCATGGGAAACGTGGTCGTCTTCATTACTCGACGCGTCGACAGCAGGCAGGTCAGAACCTTCTTCACGAGGATTTACCTCAGTCATCGTTTCCGCCTCTTCCGCGTACGTAGATGCTGCTGCAACCGCTGGTTGTTCAAGCTCATCGTCAATATCTTCGCGCTCGTCGAGATGGGTACCGTGGTGAGTCTCAACCGTTGCGTCTACGAGCAGAGATTCCATCAATCCTACTACATATACAGGATCCTAGAAAAGCTATTTACCATCCTGAGGCTCACGATCTCCATCTCCGCCTTCCACCTTTTGCGTCTCCTCAACCGAAGCAACGCTGCTCTGCCTCTTGGGTACATCCGGTCGACTGGACGCAGGAGGCAAGGGCGGAGACTTCGGAAGACTCACAGGGGAGTCTGCGCTGGCCTTGTGTGATGAAGCTTCCTCTTCGGGCAACGGCGAGGATATATTGACATGCTCGTCAGGTGGTGCGGCGACGTCCTCCTCCGACGGAGACGGCGACGGAGATCTCGGTGGGGGTGGGGGTATCTCGACGCTGGTCTTACGGCTGGTTATCTCGACCTCGGACTCTGAGGACGACGCCGCAGTTGATGGCTTTCGAATTGGCGGTGACGGAGCACTGAAAGGGTTGAAACCTCCCTGCTGCTTCAGGCGTTCCGCAATACGCTTCCGCCTGGCGGTCTCATCTTCCTCTTCCTCCGGTTCTTCAGGCTCTGGTACCGCAGGCTCGGTAGCCTCTCCGCCCGCCCTCGACAGGTTGCTCCTGTTGGTCGGGACGGCCCTCTTCTTCAGCAATCCCCTCCTCTAGCGGAGTAGGCTCAGGCTCAGAGATATGCTCGCTATGCGAAGGATGAACATCGGCTGCGTTCACTTCTGGCGGCTCCTCCTTGTGCTGCTCCTCCGTCGCTTCAGATTGATCACCAGTCGAAGGACCGCTGGCAGGTTGATATCCAGCAATAGTAACTATCTCGGGGTGGTGCGGTTCGTCGACGTGCGGCGGCTCCGCAGAGACGCGATGCAAGTTGCTGACCTCATCCATTGCGATAGGACCCAGCCCCAAAGCGGCTTCGTCTTCCTTGCTCTTGTGAACAGCATCTTGCAGCTCCTTGTCCCGTTCATCCTCTATCAGGGGTGTACCCACAGACGGGCTGGAGACTTCCGGTAGATCATCAACAACGTGGGGTGGGGCGGGCGAAGGCGACTTGGGGGCCTTCCTGCGCGGAGGAGCAGCTCGACGAGGTGCGACGGGAACGGGCATTGCGGCGGGAGAGCGAGGGGAGGGCGAAGTAGCAGACTCCACAGATAGCAGCGATGTTGTAGATGTATTCTTCTCGCCGAAGTATTCTGTTGATATGTGTTAGTGTGTTATTGAAATGTGATCCACGTAACGCACCCTGGGCTGCATCAGATGTGTTGTCCAGGGAGGACTGCTCGACAGCCGCATCTGGTGGCGGACTTTGAGTGTCGTGAGCCTCAGGGGGGTGCACTGGGCACGACCTTGTGAGAACGATAGCAGCAATTTTGATCCATGATCGTACTTACCAGACGTCGTAGGTTCAGCCCCCTCGCCTGGAGACGGAACGGGTTCGGCCTCTGCCTTTGGCTCCTCAACCTTTGGAGTTTCGGTTTTCTTGACCTCGGGTTTCTTCCCATAGATAGGAGGCGCACCCATGCCCACTCGCGCACCTCCCAAGCGAGCCATTCTGGCGGCCAACGCAGCTCTGCGTTGTCTCTCTTCTTCCTCAGCATCTGGTTCCTCTATCTCGCCCTTCGATTCCTCTCGTTCAGGAATTGGTAAATGACCCGACTCTTCGTCAGGTAGCTTCTCGGTGTCGGTTGAAGGAGGGTGCTCAGCGGAATCCTGAGGTACTTTCGGCTCACTGGGCTCTTCAGCGGGAGGCGACACGACTGGAGGCGGCTTCCATTTAGGCTTCTCAAGCGCAGGCTTGGGCGCAACGGGGGAGGCGCACCAAACCCTCCACGCCCTTGAAGCGCAGCCATACGCTCTTTCAAGCTGCCACCTGAACCGATGGCGGCCCTCGCGTCGGCAGCAGACATTCCAGCGGCCTTCTTCTCAGAACCTTCATCTCCAGTAGTGCTCGCGGGTGGCGGCGAGGCTGGCGAGGCTGGGCGAGGTTTCCACGACACACCGCCTGCTGGTTTGGGGCGTGGTGCGGGAGCCGCGGGGGTTGCGCTGGACCCTTGTTCTCGAACGCGGCGATGCGGTCTTTGAGTGAGCCAATCTTTCTCGGTGGAGGGTCCGACATCCTCAGTCGTTACCCGACGGAGATGTATGTAGCAGAACGAGTAAGAGGGACGACACGAGGTCTGACGCCAGACGCGGACCTAATTGAGGTCGTAAAGCCTGTTCTGACCTCGCTTCAACATTGCTTACTCAGTAACAAATGTATACTTACTAGCATACGACACTTGCAACAGTCTTACGCCGGGACTATTGCAACTCTCCGAAGTCCAGGCAGCCTGCGCTATTCGCCATCCCACTCATCTCACATTCACACTACGCGGGTGTTCAAGAGCTGATACTATCATACCAACCAGGGGAACATAGAATACTAAGTAGTCGCTAACTGAGAGGTTAAGCGGGCTCGCATCAATTGCTCAAGACCCGTAGAAACGGTAAACGCATGCAATGTACTAATTATATTACTACAACAAGAAGTCTGAACTACGTCAGCAAGATCCTTCGTGGTAAGCACGCACTAGCCGTGGCGTGCACGTACCATAAACTACAATCTGATTCTCCATTACTTGACCAAGGGTCTGACGCCGTTGCCGTCATCTTTTAAGCTACGTCCGGCGTAGCCTCTGACTTCCTTCTGATACTGAGCTATGTATGATGAGCATTGATCGGATTATAAGTGAAGATTAACGTACTAAGAGGATCGCCGAGCTTGAGCTTCTTAGCGGGGATCTCTGTGGTATCATTTGAGCTTTCATCGGGAGGAGGAGGACGCTTGCCCCGTTTCTTCTGCTCAAAGTAATTAACGCGGTACAAATATTTGCATAAAAGCAACTCACAAATCTATCATCAAAGGCTCGCTTTCTGTAGGAGTATGAAGAGTCAGTGTGGCACAGACATCGCGAAACTTTGCCTGCGGACCTGGCCAAGGTGTCGTCCTGCTTCTTCTTCTCTTCTTCGTCCTTCAAGCATATTCAGGCATGGCATAGGTGCATATAGGCATGTTTGCGTACCTTTTTGATGTGCTGGAAGCGCTCCAGAAAAGAACCGTCGTTAGAAAACACATTGGTAGGCTTGACCTTGGAATGATTAGACTTGGATGTATTGGGAACTTGCGGTGCTGGTGAAGCGGAGGAAGATGGAGAGGCATACCCGCCGTGCGGCTGAGGGGTCGTTGAGCTTGGCATGACCGGCGGGAGCAGGCGGGAGATGTGACGAAGGGACCGAAGTGAGAGACGAGAGCAAGTGCAACAAGGGCGTCAATAGGGAAAGCGCGCGCGACCAACGCGCGACGTCGGGTTGTGCCACGCCTCGCAAGTCGGGATGACGTCGGCCAGCGGGTCGTGCAGCTTGGTAATCATCCATTCACACTGACGACTCCGTTCTCCCTCACGGTGCAGCTGAGCCAGCAACCTGGTAGTAGTTTCTTTGGCGTCGTGCGCCATTGCAGCGACATCGAATCGATACCAAACTTAACTCGACGTAACGTGAGTGCTAGCAGCTTCCCGGTAAACGCACGGTCAAGTTTATGCATGGATTCGCCGACACATTGCTTCTTGTAGAATGCCACCAGTGCTGGATATCCCTCCAGAGCTCGTTGAGCAGATTCTTCTCGGGCTGGACCCCCTCGACGTCGCATCCGTATCGCAGACTTGCCGTTTGCTACGTGATTTCGTCTACCATCCGAACAACGGCTCCTTCTGGCGTAGACTCTACCTCTGCCAGCCCTTCGACGATCCGCGTGACTGTCGCGCGCCTCTCGGCTCTCCTATCGGGGACTTTGGCTGGAAGCGCAGTCTGCAGCGAATCATACGCGCGAGGACGGTAGTCAACAAGCCGGACGTATGCCTCCGGCAAGAGAGGTGTACCGTCATTGAAACTCTCATACAAATGGCGCGGAGCACTTCACCATTGTCTGGTCCGATGGGAGACGAACTCTCGCTCAATCTTGTGTGGCTCGCCGCCCTATTGCGAGCCGGAAATTTCCTCGACCATGTTCCCTGGGTCCCGAGCTCGGAAGAACAGAACCTTCGGGCTCATCTACACACGCTCTTTGGACTCACGCACAATGACTACAGTGCTCGGCGCCGAGTAGACACTCGAGGGTTCGTGTACGCATTCCGACGCTACTCTACGTCGAACCTCTACGGGCCGTTTATGATGGATGGAAGCGGACGCGTGAACTGGGAGCACGTTTTGGCCATCCATCATGTGATGTCCATGCAAATTGTTCCAGGCCAGCACGACGCTCCGGCATCTTACACAATTTTCCCAATGAGCCTTCCATTCACGCAGAGCATTCTACCTCCGGACCTAGACTTGGACGGGACGGCTGACTGGGCCGGTATTGAGGGTGTTTGGCAATGTGCTTTTGCTTCTGCGATCACCGCGAGTTACTGGGTGAGTTGAAGTGCCAATTCACCTAGTCGTACCTGCTGACGATTCGTCTTGGTGATAGTATACAACAACATCAACGTGAGTAATGTACGCGATGCATTTTTGGAGGAATTTACTGACGCAGTTCAGCGGCCTGCCGATGAGCCGTTGTCGACCGCTCTATTCACCTTCCCCGATTTTGTTGAGGTGTTTGGTGGACTGAGCATCTCAATCAAAATCATACGTGTGGAGCCAGACCTAGATCATCCCACTCGACCTATACTACATTTCCACGGGGACAGCGGAAATGAGACGTACATGGAAGGCTGGGTCGCCGTGACACCAGACGACAACATCCGCTGGCATTTTGTGAGTTGAGCCTTCTTCTAGATTGCGCTTACGTCTGAAGGATAAGTAGGCCAGCGGTCAGAATGGGGACCATGTCTGGAGGTGCGTTCGCTCTGCAGGTGACTACATGGATGCGTCCAGGCTGACATTCGCCGTAGCTCGGTAGGTGTTCAGGTTGGGAACGTACGATCACCGTTTGGGGTTCTTGGTGCATGGACAACAGCGGCGCACGAGTTTGGCGACCCCGTCGGTACGTATACCTCTTACACTTTAGTAGATCTGGCTTCGCAGCTGATGCACCAGCTGCGGTAGGTCCATTTTGGATGAGAAAGATACCCGGAGAGGCAGCGCTACATACGCAGTAGAGTGGCTCTCAATTGCGCTGATTTATCAGATACCTTGTAGATACATGCGTACGCACGTCCAGGCTCGAGAAGCTTGTGTTAACCATAGAAATGCTATGCGAGCCAGGTGTGAACTTGATCCTTCCTACCTGCCTCTTTCGTATTGGTTCGATGAGCCATCAACCATCAAATCTGAGATTTACTTGTGGGCGCGTAAATCTAGATTCGAAAAACTTGTGCGTGCATGTCTTGTACACTAGCCATATCTTCCACCATGCCTTCGAAAACAAAGACTCCAAAATCCCAGTCGAAAGACGCGAAGAGCCTTGCCTCGACGTCTGTACCTGTGAAGGCCAAACCGAAACCGGCAAAGAAGAGCGAGCCTCCAAGCGAAGACGAACTTGAGATTGGTGACGGGGATAGCGAAGAGAACGACGAGGAGTGGGCAACTGACGAGGACGAAGAAGACGAAGACGAGGACGACGATGGTGGTATTGATGAGCAGGGTATGGCTCGGCTGATGAAAGCATTGGGTGAGGACGGGTTAGATGACTTCGACCAAATGTCACTGCAGGCATTGACTGTCGACGGCAGCGACAGTGGTGAGGACGAGGACGAGGAAGGGAGTGGTGATGACGAGGACGAAGGGATTGAGCAAGGGGAGCTAGTAGTGAAGACGAGGCCGAGGAGGTAGAGGATGGTGGTGGTAAGGAACAAGACGAAGCTGCTCTGAGCGTCGATGAGGAGGGCCTGGAGGAAGCAGACGTTGCGCTGGAAGATGTAGAGTCTGTTGAAGAAGACGCGGTTCCTCGCCAAAAACTTCAAATCGACAACAAGGTACGTTTTTCGTCGTGTCTTCTCGTGCTTCTACGTCTAAGCGGGTGGTGTGCAGATTGCGCTGGAACGGATAAGAGACACAATCAAGTTGGACGCCAAAATGCCATGGACGGAGACTCTCGTCGTTTCATACCCTGAGACCATCGACGTTGATGTTAACGACGACTTGAATCGCGAACTTGCTTTGTACGTGGATTCTATTTATGTTTAACATCTCCCGTATAGAATGCTCATCAACCATGTCATTAGTTACAAACAGGCCCTTCACTCTGCACAGCAAGCGAAAGCTCTTGCTGCGAAGCATGATTTCCCCTTCACCCGCCCCGCCGACTACTTCGCCGAGATGGTCAAATCCGATTCGCATATGGAACGGATACGACAACGTTTGCTGGACGAGGGCGCGACGATCAAGCGCAGCGAAGATAAGCGAAAGGAACGGGAGGGCAAGAAGTTCGGGAAGCAAGTGCAGATGGAGAAGTTGAAGGAGCGCGAAAGGAGCAAGAAGGACATGGAGGAACGATTGAAGGGTCTGAAGCGCAGTACGTCACCACATTTGGCTTTCGGTAGTAGAGCTACGCTTACCGGTTTCGCAGAGCGCAAAGGTGCTATGGACAACGCTGAAACAAACGGTGACGAGTTCGATGTCGCGGTTGAGGATGCCATTTCAGATCGTCCCAGCAAACGCTCGAGAGGCGGATCCGGAGACAAGAGGGGCCTATCCCGCCAAGGACGTGACGCGAAGTTCGGCTTCGGTGGGCCCGGACGGAGGTCGAAACAAAACGACAAAACCTCGACAGATGACTTCGAACCTCGTCGCGGTGGTGGTGCCCGCGGTGGTCGTGGTGGCAGGGGCGGCTCAAGAGGCGGTTTGAGAGGAGGTCGCGGGGGTGCTCGAGGAACCCAGCGGCCAGGGAAAAGCAGGCGGCAGGCATCCCGTGGTCGGTCATAGTAGGGTTTGCCTTGGCTCTGCACGCGACTGAGGGCACAGGTGTGTGTACGTCCCTGAGTCTCTTCTATCTTCGTCGGCGACGATCCGATTCCTATTCAGTAGGTGTTTTGGGTTCGACTGCTGGAAGTCTGACAGGTTCTTTGGTGCCTGGTCTGAAGCCACTCCGTCCATAGCAGACTGCGGCACGTCGGGGCCATGAAACCCTCGTCTGCATTCGAATTTCTTTGCGCCAGCGGTTCCACTTTGAATAGTGTTTTCTATGCGTCGGTAGAGGGGGTTTGTGCCGTAAACGTGCAGACCAGTTTGAATACACTACAGTCTACAGCAGTGCTGGAGAGGTATGCAGTGTCTTTACGGCCGAAGGAGCTGGGTGTGTCAATAGTGACGTGCTCATGGGCACAGTTGGAAGAGTTGGACTATTCCATCTTTAGTGACAGTCCGTCTTATCAGAAAGTCATGAAGGGTCGATAGCGGTGTGGCGGCGTTCCTCAGGCCTCAACGTATTCGCGAATGGCCGACGGAGTCACATCGATTTTTGGAGTCACAAACCTACAAAAACTCGATTCGCTGTTTCCGCCCTCTCTTCACCCCCACCCCTCCTCTTCCGCCCTCGACGTCTCCCACATACCTGACAGACATGGTCCAGCCACACGAGCCCGAGTTTGAGCAAGCGTTGGCGGAGCTCACACAGAGCTTGCAGGTCTTCCTCAAGGCAAACCCGGAATACCAGAAGGCGCTCGACATCGTGCAGATCCCGGAGCGTGTCATCCAGTTCCGCGTGGTTTGGGAAGATGATCAGGGCAAGGCCCAGGTCAGCAGAGGCTATCGTGTTCAGGTGCGAGCTTGATGCGATGTATGAACCGCAAAGTACTTAATCTAATCTCTTCATCGCTTAGTACAACTCTGCACTCGGTCCCTACAAAGGCGGTCTCCGTCTTCACCCTTCCGTCAAGTAAGTGCCGACCAGGAATATACCCCTAACGGATACTCACCAATACTTGAACAGCTTGTCGATTCTCAAGTTCTTAGGTTTCGAGCAGACCTTCAAGAATGCCCTGTCGGGTCTTTCCATGGGTGGCGGAAAGGGCGGTTCTGACTTCGACCCCAAGGGCAAGTCCGACGGCGAGATCCGCCGTTTCTGCGTCGCCTTTATGACTGAGCTTCAGAGGCATATCGGACAGGACACCGATGTTCCCGCTGGAGACATTGGTACCGGTGGTCGCGAGGTCGCCTATATGTACGGCCAATACAAGAAGCTCCGCAACGAGTTTGTCGGTGTCCTTACTGGCAAGGGCATTAGCTGGGGTGGCTCTTACATCCGTCCCGAGGCTACCGGCTACGGCCTCGTCTACTATGTCGAGCACGTACGTGTACCTGCCTGATTATCGAGTCTCACGTTCATATAGTTTCAATAGATGATTGCCAAGTACTGCCCCGAGTACGGCTTCGACAAGCCCTCCACTCTCGTCGCAGTCAGTGGTTCTGGCAATGTCGCGCAGTACACTGCTCTCAAGATCATTGAGCTCGGCGGTACCGTACTCTCACTGTCTGACTCCAAAGGGTCCCTCATCGCCAAGGGCGAGCAGGGCTTCAAGAAGGAGGACGTGGTGGCCATCGCTACCCTCAAGCTCAAGGGCGGCTCCCTCGAGAGCATCGTCGACTCCTTCGGCGGACGCTTCCAGTATCACGCCGGCAAGCGCCCCTGGACCCTGCTGCCTAAGATCCACGTCGCGCTCCCCTCCGCCACACAAAACGAGATCTCCGGCGAGGAGGCTGAGGCCCTCATCAAGGCCGGCTGCAAGATTGTCGCTGAGGGTTCAAACATGGGTTCCACCGCGGAGGCTGTTCACGTCTTCGAGGAGTCGCGTCGGAAGAGCGGCATCTGGTACGCTCCTGGCAGTAAGTGGTCGACTTCATTATCATCCTGCTCGTTGCTTACTCTTTCCCTACAGAGGCATCCAACGTCGGTGGCGTCGCCGTCTCCGGTCTTGAGATGGCGCAGAACAGCCAGCGGCTGCAGTGGACCACTGAGGAGGTCGACGCGAAGCTCAAGGACATCATGACGAAGTGCTACTCCATCTGTCTCGACGCAGGCTCACAATGGTCTGAGGACTCCGCCGACCTCCGGGGTAAGGTCATGCCCAGCTTGCTCTCTGGCGCCAATGTTGCGGGCTTCATCAAGGTTGCGGACGCGATGAAGGCCCAGGGCGACTGGTGGTAAACGTCGTCTACCGGCGGCAATTGTGGATAATTTATGTAGGGCGCAAAATATATTATGTACACTTCAAACTTGACCGCAGGCGCACCAAGAACGGGGGTGCACTCCTGCGATGTTGTATATTCAGAGTAAAGTGCACATTGTACCACCTCAGCTTCAGAATACAGCCGTATCTCTATCGTCGTTGTCTTCCGCTACCAGCGTGTCCTCATCATGCATTATCAGCGTACGCTCCCCATACACATCGTCGAGCTCGTCAACCAGAAACGTGTCCTCGACCATGAACTCATCTTCTTCGTCGCCAGCAGTGTTCATTATGTCTTCGCAAGAGAACAATCCGTCGGACTCGTACTTGTTAATCATGCTGGAGATAAAGACAAGTTCAGTTCCCAATGACGAAGTGTATCACAACACGTACCACTCCAGCTCTTGCACTTCGAGCGCGAACGCCATCGGGTCGTCCCTCCTGTCCGCTTCCCTGACATCGCGCCAAACCTGCGCAGGCACACTGTACATGGGAGATACGAACTTTGCCGCCGTCCCATCGAGCGTGGGTAGGCTCTGGTAGTCCTGGCCCGCCTTGTCCTCGAAACGCGATAGCTCCTCCTCGGACAGTTGGAACTTCAGCGACGACTCGTGCAACTCGTTCATTGTGACCCTTGTACCGAGCGTCGTCCATTGGAGCATGTCCTGCCAGGGGAACATCCTGCCAGGTTCAAGCGGTTTCAGCGCGGCAGGCCACTCCAGCGTCGACGACGGTGATATGGGGAGCGCGTGGTCCTGGAAGCCGTCCAACGTTGGTACATCTACAGCTGCGTAGCTGATTAGGAGCTCTTCATAGAGGCCTTCTGGGTCGTCGGTGTGCGTCCAGGAGGTAGTGACAAGCCCGGCATATCGACCAACGGGGAAGGATCGCACAGCTTCGTACGCTTCGGAGTCCTCAGGAAAGCGCATGGCAATGGCACAGACTCCTACCCGTCGTGTATGGACGGAGAGGGAGAGAGAAAGGGAGGAGGAGGAGAAGGCGCTTGATGGGTCAGATCTGACCGCCCGATATTCCAAAGGCTCCCTACCGTCCATACACGACTGGCAGAAAACAAATGTAAACAACTTATATAAGCGTGATAGGGGATGCCGAAAAACGATGCCGTGCTTGAATTTCTGGAAACTCCCATCACTGCCATCAACGCGACTCAGTACCTCCTGCGTCCGAGTCCCGATGGCTCGACACAACACCTGTCTAGTTTGCTGGTGAGCTTGACCGTACGAATCATTTGAGCCATAGACACTTCCCTCTTGGAATGCGCGATGTTTCCCTCGATAATTGGCACAACACCAAGTAAAAGTGCATATGCAAAGAATCAAAGCGCCGTGTAAATAGCTCCGACGAGTCGCCCACATCTAGGTGTTACACTCCTGGCGCACTTCTCTGCCTTGATTAGTGCTTTGACTCCGCAGCTGCTCTTTCTGCCAGCAAACTATGTTCTGGCTTACATTTTCGATTCGGCAAGTATCCCTGTGAAGCAATTGGCAGGTGTCTCGCGAGGCTGAGGCAGGTCCAAAGTTGGCCAGACAAGTGACCACATGCAGGCAGTCGCGTTGATGGCAATGATGGGAGTTTCCAGAAATTCAAGCATGGCATCGTTTTCGGCATCCCCTATCACGCTTATATAAGTTGTTTACATTTGTTTTCTGCCAGTCGTGTATGGACGGTAGGGAGCCTTTGGAATATCGGGCGGTCAGATCTGACCCATCAAGCGCCTTCTCCTCCTCCTCCCTTTCTCTCTCCCTCTCCGTCCATACACGACAGGTAGGAGTCTGGCAATGGCAGTGGTGTCGAGTTGAAATGCAACATACGAACCAGGCTGAACTGGCCACACTGCCGAGACAGGCGGGTTGTTGCTGGCTACCGACTGCCATGACGAGGAGCGCGAGATGCTTGTTCTCGGCATATCGGCACCTGAGTGTGCAGACCATGGTGGTGCAAATAAAGCGCCGATAGCAACGCTGTCCGTCGGGCAGCCGGGCGAGACGGGACGGGCGAAGCTGGGTGGTATGTCGCGCGGAGGGATAGCGAGGTGGATGTGAGTGGGCTTCATGTTGCTTGGTATCCAGGCTGGGGGTATGAGCCAAGGCACAATTTAGAGACGTATATATACCAGAGCGAGTGGCGCTGTGACCCAGAGGTCAAAGGCAAAGCGACCGACTTGTCCAGTGGCCTCAGCGCTAAGTGGGTGCTTGGACAAAGTAATTTGATGAAATTGTACGGTTGGAGGCAGTGCCGTCCAAGGAAAAACCTGAATGATACAGGGGAGGCGCAATTACAGCAATACAAGGATGATAACAATAGCATTCCAAATCGTACCAAAGTGCCCGACTGAACCAAGACCCTACGCCACTACGACTTCCCGCTCCATCTTCCGCCGTTTCCTCTCCTGATCTTCCGACATGAGGTGTTCTGCTGTGGCCATCTCCCTCTTCTTTCCCGCAACAGGTTCAGAGTCCCCTGGTGAAGAAGATGCAGCGGTCTTTCCTGCCTGCTTGAGCGGGTTGGCGCGCTTCAATGGGTTGACTCCAGCTTTGAGTGGGTTTACGGTTGGCTTCAGAGCGTTGAATTTCAGGCCGGTGGAAGCAGCAGCAGGTGGTTTAACGGCAACTGAGATAGTGGTAGCTTTAGGTGCAAGAGACAGGACGACTTTCTCTTGACCCTCTTCTCGCTTCAAGCCGGACTCCTCCGGTGGAGGCGAAACAGACGAGCCTTCCGAGCCAGCTTCTACCTTGGCCCGCTCGATCTGTTCTGCGATGAGCATGCGCTCCCTCGCCTCGTCCGACGTGGTAGCACGCTCCTTCTTCATGTTGGCTTCCTACATCATTCACGTTCATTGAGCTATAGCATACATGGTAGAACATGGCGATTACGCACCTGTTTCGCAAGAGCCTTCGGACTGTTATCTATCCACGAGAGGAACCACCCCTTCTCCGTTTCCTCCACCCTTGCCACGCCCGTCCGGCCCAAATGCTTCACAAATTCCGTCAAAGTAACCCAGCGCGTAGCGTTCATGTGTAGGTGGTTCCGGTCCTGAATAAACTCCTGATACACGTTGTTCGCTTTGACCCTGTTGGTGCCAAACCTGCGAGAGAGTAGCTGGACGAAGTCGTGCTGGAATTGCCCTGAGAAGTCGGAAATGTGACGGCCTGCGTTCTCGCCAACAACCAGCATCTGGCGCAAATGGGACTCGGCCTCGATGTGACACTTGAAGCCGTTCTCGTCCCGGCATTGCTTCTGGCAAACCTGACAATACCATCGCAGGCGCTGCAGGCCTTTGGACTTCATCGCATTGGCGATGTACTTCGGCGTGCCGACTAAGACGTGGATTCAGCCTTGGCTCCACTAAGAGATACAATAGACGCACCTTCCGCGCGGGGCATGTTGGGCAAGACTGTTGATGTCGAGGGGGGCTACTGGATAGAGCAGGGTGTGCAGCGGTGATGGTGGTAGACAGACAAGTAACACTTCTCTGACTAAGCCTCAAAGCCCGGTGCAATGATTACTGACTGCGGCAGTTTCCGATCACTCATGGCTACTTACCGTCGCTTAGGTGCTTACTTACCGTGCTTACTAGCCCGTCTTATTCGAAATTCGAACACTCGCCGGTCCCAAATTCCATTGCATAGCTACACGAGTCGAATAATTGCATACATACTGGTTTGCATACACATAAAGCATAAGGACATGGGGTAAACGCAGACCGAAACAACAACAACAACAAAATCACATATACTCCGCTCGGCCGTGTGCCATAGAGCGACGCACAACCTCTGCGTGGAAAAGACCCAACGAACAAGCCCGATCTAAGACCTTCCTCACCCAATGGACATGGCCCCTCATTGCTTCGACGTGCAGATCATACTGCATATTATGAGCCTCATCCGCGATTTTCTCAAGGTCGAGGCGTTGCCGCAAGCTGATACTGCCAAGGGGCAGCATCTTCATGCGATGAATCGGTACCACGCACCCCGCCAGTTCGTCTTGCGTGTCCATCGAATGCGGGCCTAGATAGACAAACCGACCCGTTACGGTGTCTGTGTGCAACCTTAGGATGCGCCATCCTTGCGCATTCCCTAAACGCCAAACGATTGCCCACAGAAAATCGGTGGGATGGCGTTGTGCGGTTCTACGCGGCTCGACGGCGATAAAAATGGTGGTCTCCTGGTCTACTTCTTGATAAGCGGGATGGTTGCCTCGGTCGGTCGGTATCCCAGGCGAGTTGTGCAGTTCACCTCCATGTGTGTGACGCGCAACATCGAAGAACCCGCTGTGGGATGGCGGAACGTAAATGGATGACGAGTCATGCGTAGCACCCGTACTAGCTGCGGAGGATGCAGAGATAGGCCTGGGCCATTGAGGAACGGATGACAGGGTCAAAGACCGCCTGGGAAGAGGTGGCGGAGAGGCAGCACGTCGGACATCGATTGGGGGCAGACGAACAGTAGTCCGTCCAGCGGGAGAAGGAAGGGAGTTAAGGCGCAGGCTACTGTATGAAGGGGCAGCTCTGATTGCGTGGTGAGGACGGCGGGTAGACGTAGAGACGGCGGACATAGTCGAGGAGATCGAATCGATTGAGGCACGGGAGGTTCTTGATGAAACGTCCGACGTAGTACTGACACGAGAAGACGCGTATGGAGCGGTGGAGGACGAACGTGAATCAACTCGCGAGGAGCGTGAGGACTGCGAGTACGTCGATGAGCGCACAGATGCCGGGCGGGAAGAGCCATACATTGTGAATGGTGCTCTGGCGGGATGTGCAGGACAGTATGTCCGACTTTAACAGGATACGACGTGGAGGCACGTGTTCTGGCGACGAGCAGGCTAAAGGAGTGGCCGCGCGTGGTTCTGGGGTCGGCGGCATCGTTTATCGTGGAACAAAACCGACGCCACAAGGCCATTACACAAAACGTGGCCATCGCAACCGCGCCTCGCTGCCCTGCGTGGCCACGGCTATTGGTCTCGAATCAGATGGATAGGAGGGTCGAGACCGTGCGCTAAGCCCACGACTTTACCCCCCGGTGACAGCGCTCAACGCATCCTTACAGTGTATCTGACGGGAGAAGGATGTTAGAAGTACGTAGCCAGCCTAACAGTCTGTTAATGAAGCACGATGTTTGACCGGTTGAGATTACTACTCACCTTATGAGCGGACGCAGTCACATCGCTTAGAGACCAAGAAATTCAAGGAAACATGCTGGACAGATAGGTTGAAGCATTGGAAAGAGCATCACCACGTTTGAAGGCAGCAGCGCATTCTAACAGGATTGAAAATTGTCGCAGAATCATACTCTACGCCGTATATCTTGTAGCATATGAGAGAAGAGCCAGCAGAGAAGACCGTGCCGACGTACATTATGAATCTAACTTGAGTATCTTCCGCATTCGTGAAGTCAGCTTCGCTTCCAAGACCTCCTTCAATTCGTCTTGCAACCATGGATCGCCATCGCCAGCATTCCTATCTATCCGCACAGTAAAACTGTCCAGGGTTGTTTCATGCCCCCTTAAAACTGTGTCTTCCAAACGCTCCCATTTGAGCTCTCGTATTCGTGCGAGAATGGTGGTAGGTGTCAGAAGGCGTGGCGAAATGTCTAGTGCGTTGTGCCGCAAGAAGAGCACTAGCTCTATATCACGCATGCTTGCAGTCCACAGCGCGGTCTGCAACACGGAAAGGCTCGCGTTGAACGAGCGGGTGTTACCTGTGCGTGATTTGGAATCGTCATGCCATGGCCAGAGGTCCATATGAATAGTAATATTTCGCAGCTTCGGACAGTTCCTAAGTGCCGGTAGACCGCCTATTCTGCCTGTCCTGGTTTCAGCATGAGTCTAATCATCGGGTGAAGAGGTAGCGCACCATCGAGGGGGAGTTGGAAACCGGAGTCGACATTGAACGAGTAGATACGCAGCTGCAACTTCTGGAGACCTTGCCCGACTTTGCGTATGAAGTTCTCTAGCACTTGTAGCTCCGCAAACGTCGACACTGAGATGCTATTGACACAGAAGAGAGAGCCTGGCTCAATGACGTTTTGGAGCACCTCTAAAAATGAGAACTGCAGGCTGTCGTACGTCGAGAACCGGAATCCAACCGCGGCGATCTGCACTTTGTCGGCATCGACGTATTTCGCCAGCGTAGACCGGTCATGGGAGAGCGTGGTATATTCGATACCGGTAGTGGGGACAGGCTTGAAAGCGACCGTGTCGATGGAAGAAAACAAGCTAAAAATGTCGAGGACGTGTTCCGAGTCGCTGCTTGTCACATCGCCCAGCGCGAGCTTCTTCAAACTGAACCGCTTCCTCGGGACCACCGCATCGACATCTTCGCTCTGCGTCCTTCTAATCTGCAATGGGTTGCCTTGTCCAAGTTTCAAGACGTTGAGGTTTGGGAGAGCGTCGAGGAGGTTGCGGAGAGTGTCAAGCGAGAGATGGTTGTTCCCCTCCGTTTGCCACGTGTTGTTCGGGCATCTCAACTCTAGCTTCCTCACATTCGTATGCGCCCGCGGACATCGTCGAAAGAATGCGAGCAAGTCCTCGAAGCTGGCACTAAGCAGTTCGGGGGACGATAGGTGTGCGAGACGAAGGCTGTGGAAGCGGATCCTCCGGAAAAGGTGTAGCGAGGCGAGAGGAAGCCAGGTGCGGGAGACAAGGGAGCACGCAGACAAGGTATGTTTATCCTTGTACACGTAGGAGAGGATTTCAATGACAATGTCATCAATAAGCCCGGGAGTCAACATTATCGTTAACTCTCCAGAGGGGTTTGGTGATGAGTTGGACATGGCAAGAGTGCAAAGCGTGCGAGCGACTCCGCTCCTCAAGAAAGCAGTCTGTCTCGCTCCCGCACAAGTGCACCGACTCGGTCACCGTGACAACTATGATGTTGTACTGCGTCTGGCTGCTCTGTGCTGCTTACAGTATGGCCTCTGAGCGAGGCTTACAGTAACGGTACGTATTGGTTAGTAGCAACGTCATCGGGGTACCGTTCTTACTATCAATGCATGGCAGTCTCTCTACTAGACTTTTACTTCACAATTGTTTCCCACCTTGCAGGGCATGGTGCGAATAATATTGCTCTGTTCTTACGGAAGCCATCTTGGATTCTGCTATACGTACGGAGGACGACTTATTCTGGATGAAGCCCTGAACTTTACGGAGTTTCCCAATATCCGTTCATGCCATTCAACAAATCGCTGGATCTCGGCCTCCGTAATAGCCCCTGCCTTACTGTACCGCAAACAAATGCCCATTCTAGCGCCTTGTGATGAGTCAGGAAGAGTCATTGCGAGTCAAGACGTGATCGGACACCCAACACAAGTACTGTTAAACTTCCAGTTTACTTCGGTTCGGTACGCCTCATCCCTGCTCGTCACGTCTGCACATCCATATTCATTTGCTCTGCAGCTCGTTTTCCCAACCGACTTCTGTCTCATCATGCCTGCGATCGAGCTGACCCATCCGGCCCTCCTACTCATTGACATCCAAGAGGGCTTTTTACATCGAACTCACTGGGGCACGCATCGATCTACGCCTGGTTTCGAGGCAAACGTCCCAATCCTCCTCTCCGCGTTCCGCAGACACAATTTCCCCATCCTGCATGTCGCACACCATTCGCGCGATAGAAAGTCGGAACTACACCCCGAGACACATCCTGAGAGCGTCCCGTTTATGGGTCTCGCGGCGCCGAAGGATGGAGACGAAGTTTTTGTGAAGAACGTGAACAGCGCGTTCATCGGCACAAACCTCGAAGAACGAATCCGCGCACTGGGCGTGAAGCAGCTGTTCGTAGTCGGGCTGACAACGGATCACTGCGTGAGCACGTCCGTGCGCATGGCGGCGAACCTTGGCGTGGTAGGGGACGACGGGAAGGTGTATGTGATGAGGGATGCGACGGCGACATTCGACAAAGGCGGGTTCGACGCCGAGACGGTGCATGCTGTGACACTTGCTAGCCTAGATAATGAGTTCGCGGAGGTTATTCAAATGGAGGACGTCTTGCGTGTGCTTTAGGAGGTACGTTCCTGTGATATGTTGGAACGTGAATCTTGTTTGATATGTGCTGTACAGAGAGTACAAATAACCGAAGGTTACAAGAGTTAATGTTATCGCATATGCGGGTGGGAAAACTCCTCCATTTGGGCTACGGCCGTTGAACATGGCGAAGTACACCAGCCGCCGCAACACGGTTAACGAGCTTGCTTCGCAAATGGCCTTAATGCTCAGACTTCATTGCGCCGCTGGTCGATGGAGCGGAAGAGTTGATCTCCTCGGTCGAGGAGAGCCGTTCGGCTTCCTTCGCATACGGGTTGGCCACTCCAGGTCCATCAGCTTGAGCTTGGTGATGTACAGCTGTTGCCACCGGCTCAGCTACCGTCGGTAGCGACGGCGCAGAGGCTGATCGCTGTTGGCGTAGCAAGACACGATTCATGTTCACCAGCCGGGCGTTCTCGGTGACCAGTCGCGCTTGCTTCATGGCAGCCTCCGCAATCCTCGTCTGCAGCTCGGCGATCTCGGTAACGAGAATTGCTTCTCTGGTACGCAGCTCCGCGTTCTCTGTACTCATTCGCGCCTCGTCGTCACGCGCCGCTCTGAGGACAGCAATCTCCGCGTCGCCGGCGCTGACCTTGGCGGCGAGGGCGTCATGAGACTGCTGCAACATCAAGTGTTCGCGCTGCGCCGTAGCCGTCATGAGTGCCAGATGCTCTTTGTCCCCGAGAAGTCGCGACACGGCAGCAGTTTTGTCGGCAAGAGCTGCAGCGCTTTCTTCACGTTGCTTTTCGTGCGTCTTGGCTGCGATGCGGAGCCCGGCACTTTCGGCTCTCAGTGCGACAACATCCTTCTCGAACCGGGCGGTCTTCTCAGTACACCCGGTCATTCTGGCTTCAGGCGAGCTGGCATTGAGTGTCGCAGTCGCCAACGATCGATCGCACTCTGCTATCGTCTCTTTGAGCTTCTTGATCTCAGCGGCGAGCTTTGCGGCACGGCCTTGCCAGTTGACGTTTGGTTGGACCTTTCTGAGCAGTTGGTTGAGCATGTCTAGCTCTGCTTCTGTCGGCGCAGATGGGCCTGCAGGCGAAACTGGGAATGGCGAGGCTGGACAGGGCATCGGTGAGGACTCGAGCAGAACCATTCTTTCCACTCACTCCCCAGTTTCAACATGCTATTGGCTGCGGAACCAGACGGAGTATGATGTGAATGCTGAGTGGGATCATGGCTCCGAGGTCCTCCACCACGGAGGTGCGCTTTCCCTCGTTTCGAAGGCCCGGCGCTGACAGTGTCCTCTGCAGAACGCTTCACGCCAGTGGAACCCCCACTACAGCCCCCTCACTGCCCAGGTAGTACGACTGAGAAGCGTTCGCATGCGACGATTCCTCGGGCCTTGAAACGCTTAACCGACCGTTCAAGACGTTTCAAAGCAGGGCCGACGGACGCACCGCGACTCAGACGGCGAAGCATGAAATCGAAAGGCTCACAGAACAGGTCTCTGATCGCGATAATACCATTTGCAAACTATGCGACAAAATTGCCGAGGTCTCCAGTCAGCGTGGCGAGGTCGAGAGGAAACTGGATACGCTGGTGACAGAGTCTCAAGTGGCTCTAGATCGACAAACCGTGGACCTAGAACAAGCCATTCAGCAAGCGGAAGGCCAAAGACGAAGGGCAATGAAACTTGAGCAGCAGGCGGTAACCTTGAAAGCTGAACTTGATATAATACGCAGCAGCCAGGCAGACCTTACTGCGCTCCGTACCGAACATGCGAGGCTGCAGGCCGAGGTTACCGAGGTCGCTGCTCTTCGGGCCCAGGAGCAGACATTACGCGTGGAGAACGGCGAATTGCGAACACGAGGCGCGAAGCTTGTCACCGAGAACATGGAGCCGATGAAGCAGAACGCAGAGCTGTGCGAGGAACCGGCCAAGCTCATCACGGAGAACGCGAGATTGTACAACGAGAACATCGTGCTGCGACGAGGGCAACAGACATCGACACCAACAAGTCCATCAAGACCTGTACCGGAAAGCGCATTAGCATTCGTGTCAGGCAGGCAGACCGATGAATACGGAGAAGTTCCCGCAAGGCCGATTCCTGCGGAGTCGAGCTCGAGCACCGTGAAGATTGAGCAAGACGCTATGTATCGTGTAGGCTGGTCGCGCGCGGTAAGCTTATCGCTGACTGCTTCGTCAATGCTATGCTAAGTGTACACGCCTACTAGAATCGTGCTCCTGGATCCAGATCGAGTTTGTGATTGCGGATACCAAAGAGAATATCAGACGCGTCCAGCTATAAGGTCAATCGCGGGAAAAGTCCAGGCTTGGTTTGGCTGGTGTAGATATTGCGAATATATCTTTCATGAGCCTCGTTTTTGAGCATGGAATACATGTTGTAGAGTCTAGACTCGTATCCTTTCACCGTACCTGTTTGATAGTTTCGTGACAAGGAAGTCACGTGTGAGGGTCACGTACCTGTCGATTACCTTGAGGCTCGGACTGTCGCTTGTCCCTGCCTACCATGTCCGCTCCTTTGTCGCCATCCGCCGCGTTTCCGATTCAAGGATATAGCTCTAGCGAACAAACTGCCCAGTCTCGCTCGAGGTCGTCTGGGATCTCACAAAGCTCTCCTCAATCTCAAGACTCTGCCGCGAGCGGCGGTACTCTGCTCTCCCGCATGCAGCCTAAACAGCGCGTAGTAAAAGCGGTCTCTCTCGCAACATCGGCCGAATCAGCTGCCAAGGGTGCGCTGGCGAAACGTCTGGCCCCTCCAGACGTTGCAGGGGGCACCGAGGGGCCTAGTACGCCCCCGAAGCGTCCCAGAATCTCTGCAGACGGATCCCAGGCGAATCTTGGACAGAAATCACTCGTAAATGATCGCAGTGCCTTGGCAAGCCCTCGTCAGTACAGCCTAATGGCGGCATGCATACAGCAGGTGAGTTCCCACTGTCGTTCGGCTTCGAGTCAAGTGATAGAAACAAGGTATCCTCTCATAGCGACTGCTCAACTTTCTCGAAGCCTTATCACGGACAGCGAAGTTTCGTCCTTTCAGCAGCTATTGAAGAAATTCCAGAGCAGCGTGGACGAGCACATTCGCGCCAAGGCGAATACGGAGGTGGCGGAAGACCTGACGGCCAAGATGGCTGAGCAAACTAAGACTATCCGCGAGCTATCCGCACGTCTTCAAGAGCTAAAAGGAGAGAACTTGCAGCAGGCGAAGGATAAGGAGGCTTTAGATGATGAAGTTAAGTCGCTGAAGACTCAGATTATCACGACGAAGAGCCGCAACTCCAAGAACCTGACGGACGCGAAGAGAAGAATCGATACCATAACAGAAGAATGCGAGGCTTTGACAGCTAGCAAAGCAAAGCTTACCGCCCAACTTGGCACTCTCGAGGCGGAGCACGAGACTCTAAACACCGTTCACAGCCGATGTCGCTCGCAAGCGGCGGAGCTCATGGGCGTGAAGGCGCAAGCGTCTGCCCTTCGAGCGGAAAACTCGACGTTGCAAGCCTCAGCAGGCTCCCGCGCCGCGGAACTCACCACCCTGCAGGACCGAGAAGCAGCGTTGCGCGCCGAGCTCGCGGGCCTCCGCGAGCAAGAAAGCACGTGGCGACTTCAGGAATCCGTACTCCGGGAGCAGGAGGGGACACTCCGCGACGAGAACGTGGAGCTCAGGACGCGTGGCGCGCGGCTCGTTACGCAGAACGCGGAGCTTAGGACGCAGAACGCGGGGCTCTGTACGGAGCAGGCCCAGCTGATAACGGAGAACGCGAGGCTGTACGAGGCGAACGTCGTGTTGAGGAGAGGCCACGGAATGTCGTCGCCGTCACATGATAATGCCAATGCCGCTGGAAGCTCGGGTCATGGGGTGGATGGTGCTGCCAGTGCGAGGATGTCGTCCTCGAATACGAATGGCCCAGCGGGGTCGGTGGTCAAGGCGGAAGCCTAGCTTACGGCGGGATGAGCGCCACGGTCTTTGATTAGGCGCGTCGACTACTTCACATCGCTTGGGCTGAGCTCATCCGTTCTCGGTTTTTGTTTCTACAACACAGCGCGGAAGGCTCTTGGCCAGCACCTTCTTGACTCTGTCGGTGGGGTTAAACTCGATCTCTAGCCAATACGCAGCAACGCATGGTCGCGGCAGAGATAGCGAGGTGGCATGTTTTAGTAGCTCGATCCATTCTACTTCGCGGCGGTACGTTAACATATAAATTATTCTCTGGTTTGCGCTTATAATGCGCGCTGCTAGCATGTTCTGCAACGCGGAATTCATGGACGTCAGAGAGGGTACTGGCATACCATGTCAGTCATCGACTGACATGCTGGCTATCGCAGTCCGTCAAGCGCTCTAGCGATGGCGTGGAAGGTGTATATCCCGGAAACTTAGACATTGACAAGCACTGCTCGGACTACGCAATTGTGTATTCTGACGTCAAGTACACTTCCCAATTGTGTTCTTACAGCTCTTTACTTTTATGACAATAGTCGCTAGCCTTAGGGCGGAGCTTCCCGAACATGTCTTTTCAAATCGCGTTCGCCAAGTACTGAATGGATTTACAAGCATCCAAGAAAGATCACCCAGTATCCATACTTGTATCACAACTCCAAGTCGCCGCAACATCACTATTGCCCATCTCACCTAGGAGAGCGCTCCCAATCCCAACTCCATCGCATTACGAGCCCTCTCCACCTTTCCGCGCAACTGTGAAATCTCTGCGTCCTTTTCTTCCGTCTGTTTCCGTATCCCTTCCCACTCAGCATGCACGGCTGCCAATTCCGTGGTCTTCTCGGTATTTACTCGACGCACGCGATCCAGCTCGGCACGTAGCTTGGAGATTTCCGCATCCTTCTCGGTACTTGCCCGCTGTGCGTTGACAAGCTTGGCTTGCAGCCGGGACGACAACTCATTATCGGTAGCGCGGCGACGATGAGCCTCCTCCAACTGCGCGCGAAGATCTGAAATATCTTTGTTTGCCCCTTCGCTTTGGCGTTGTAAGTCATCCCGCTCAGCTCGAAGCTTCTCGAGCTCGCCGTCTTGTCTCTGCATTGCCTGGGTCAATTCGGCACGGAATCCGTCGAGGTCTGATTGTAATTTCCTGTGACCTCTCTCCGCTTTACTGCGTACGTCTTCGATATCCGATTTTGTAGCTACAGTATCCCGGCCATGGTTACTTGAATGAATGTATTAGTTCTAGCTTGCACGCGTATGTCAGCAAAACAAATACCAGCATGAACACGGTGTGCGGATTGGCCAGAAAGCTTGCCGACAGTTCACTTCGAGTTGTTCGATGCTAGTCATTCATGTCCAGGATGTGAGCATAGACAGTCACAGGAACACTCACTGGGGACCTTGTCCTTCCAATGTCTCCGTAACATATTCTATCTCCTTGATCAACTACTTCTGGACAAACTGAACTTGCAGATGGTGCGAAGTACATTTGGTGGGACCGCGGTGCGTTTTGCATAATAAGCAATGCTGTTCCATCTTGCGGATGAGTACCCTTATGTCTCGAGCATGAGCCTCAAAGTGTTCAATTTTCTTAACATGATCGGCCAGAGAGCGCTCGTAGAAGGAAGCCAAGCTGTCCAGCTTCGTATTGATCTCTTCGGCAGCATCTTTTGAGAACTTGATGGCCTTTGACGGAAAAACTGTGTTAAGAGTCTCGTTTATGTGGTCCCTCATCTTCACCAATTCCACAGAGCCATCATCGGGGTAGTTAGGACGCAGAGAGCTCAAGTTAACGGCGTATTCTTTAGCTTCCTTGGACCACACCACCAGCCCCAACTCTTCCGGTTCGTGTCAACAACAACTAGTACAACTGTACCAGGTGTGACGCTCTCAACCGGGACGGAAGTAGTGGTGCAGTCTCCGAGTAACTAGCTGGGGAACAGACCAGCTTGAGACTGGCTTTCTCTGTTGCAGACGGTAGCTACTTATACATGTGTAGTCCTAAACTGTACAGTACCACCCGGTATCCTCTTGTATGTACTAGAGCGGTCCAGAACAATAGAGAAACATACGGAAACCACGAGTATCGATGAGAGAACAATAGATAGGGGTAGAAGACAATGGAAATGAAAAGAATACCCTAGAGACGCCCCAGAAGTTCATGACAGTTCGAAGGAGTCCGACTGAAGTATCTCTAGTGCTGTATTTATCAAAATAAGGTCTTGGGGACAGCGCAGGCACTGCGCATAACGTCGAGGACGGTAAAGATGATGGTGAGCAGCACCCGAGGGTGCAAACATGTGAGGGATAGGTACAAGTATGTGAGTGACCTATATACGCTACGAGTGGTGTCCGGGTGCAGTAAGCATAGTAACAGTACCTTAATAACACTAAAATACCGAAATCTGACAGTATTGCACCACTCTTGTGCAATTTAGCATTCCATCCTTTGGTTCTCTAGTGTAACCATTGCTCCGTATGCTGTCCTTAGCAATAGGAAATCGTCCATAAGGCAGGTTTGCCTCCCGAGAGCAGATTCAGCAGAGCATCAAGGGACAATTTTCGGCTTCTCTACCTCTGTGAATGCCATGAGCTTGCAGCGAATTCAATGGAGTGACGGACTGGAGACCTACCGGCGGACGAACAATCATCGTCTTCCGAGCAGTGCTCGCTTCGGTCACCTTCGGAAGGCGACTCATCTGCCAATTTGTGGTTGCTCTTCTTGGGGCTAGGCCTTCTTGGCCCTTGGGCCGTCTTTTGGCAGAGCGTTTTTGTGCGATGACATAGCGGAGTTAGGTTGACGTGAAGGCAGGAAGAGTGGTATGTAAACGAACCGTGCTCGCTAGCCCTGGGAGTCTCGCGACGCCACAAAGCAGAAGTTCGGTATTTCCCGATCCACGATGCTTGCGCGTGTAACCCCTAACCCCACGATCTGTCGCGGATCACCGAACAGGAGCGCGTCAAGGTGGGCGGCATACTAGGCTTCACGTCCGCCGCCATGTCCAATTCGCAGGCTGCTGTCGTTGTTTGAAGGTGTGTTGTGGTGCCATTTCGGAACAAGTGCGCTAAATTCCTCATCTCATGCTGGGAGCACGACTGGATGATACCGCTGACTTGAAGTGAGTGCAACAGGAACTTCGCACCGAAGCCCAGCTATAGCTTATCTCACCTAGATGCAACTCTTGGTATGCGGTCACATAGCATCAATTTAAACTTGCAACTGATACCCCTGATACGGCTACTGTTATGATCTGGCTAGGGTACAGGTGTCATCATGCCACCCGCCGGGCGCAGTCCTGGGAACCTGCTACATCAGATACAACTATCCCACTGATATACGCGCCAACTATGGTTCATTCATACGTTCAAATCATACAGACAAATGCGAGCTACAGGTTTACTTCGTTTTTAGATAGTGCAGGGAGCCTTCTGAGACACGTCAACCTAGAGTCATACAAGTGCTTTCCGCGACCATAACCAATCGAACCTGACCGGACGCTTCTTGCAAAATCACCGTCATTTATTTCTTGGCGACGAACTTGCCACTGCCCCAGCAGCTGCGGGTGATGGCGCTTCCTGCTACAGGTTAGTACGAAGGATATTACTCATTTTTGAAGTGTACTTACCGACATACTGTTACAGCAAGAAACATTGGCGATGGCACAGGCGTTGTTAGCAGTGAATTTTTGCAGCTTGGGGACGGACGTACCCAACCGACGACTGTCTCGTAGGGGTTCTTCTCTGTGCCCAAGTAGAGGCGCAGGATGAGCACCTCGCCGTAGCGCCAGAGACGCCAGAAGGGCAGCGGGAAGAACGCTCTGTTCGTGCCTTTGTAGTAGGTTGTGCCAGTCGGGAGGGCGCGCAGCCTCAAACGGCCCTTGCTCACGCCGACCCAGTCGTGAGCTATCGGAGAGGGAAAAGTGTCAGCGCGGACAGTCACACTGGGAAACTGGCAAGAGCACGTACGGAAGGTGACGCCGTCGAACGCGAAGACGGTATTGAATGCCTCGTACTGCTCGATACGAATGTGGCCGCTACTGGCGTCGGGGCTGAGGAAGAAGGTCACGGTGACCTCCTGGCTTGCAGATGCGTTGTCTTCCGCGAGGCGCAGCTCCAGGGGAACACTGGTGGGCAGCTCGTCCTCAGTCCTGAGGAGCTTGAGTGCGACCTCGTCGTGTGTGGGCTCGCCGGAGGGCGTTGCGCCGAAGCTGAGATCGAGCTTGTTGTTGAGGTCACGGAGGAACTCGAAGTGTTCGGCGGGGGAGACGTGGGCCATTGCTATGGTTTCACTGAGTTGCGGTGTCTGGAACTGGAGCTGGATGAGCTGGAGAGATGGGGCCATAGAGTGGCGTTTTTATATGCTGTGGTCGAGCAGGTGTGTTAGTATTTACTTCTGTTTCTTCAAGGCGCTTTGACACCCATGTACATTAGGTTCAGGGGTTCTGGTAGGCGGCGCACAGGTTGCGCCACACAAGGGCTTCAATTCCATGCCTTAGGCTTGCTGTGCCACGACATACGCTTGTCTGCGTTTGTGCGACTACAACATGCTGCCGTATGTCGAAGAGACGCGTCACCGGCCAGGTCATGGGAGGTTACTCAACAGCCAGCGCAACTCGTATATACCACACCTGTCATCGCTTTCAATAGGCCGAACAGGTACTCTTCAATGGCAGCACAAACCATGCGTATGCATGGTCTGCGAAGACATATCGGGGCTTGCTTCATAGAAATTGGACAAGGTTTGCATGTCTTCCCTGCAAGGCGCGGCTGCTCATATTGTGTCTAGAATTACGCGACAACGTCCGAAGTAATTATCTATCTCGACCATTCAGTACTCAGGCTCAGGCTACGCTGTGGTTTGTTTCTGACGGGCTAAGCTTCGGAAGGATGAAGGGCTAGGATCTGCGGCTACGAATACTTTGACAAGGTCCCGGACATGCACGTACGTCGTACTACAATATAGTGACGACGCCAGTCATGCAATTGCCAGTACTTATGTGAGTCGTGTACAAATGTGATTGCCGTGGAAATGCGCACATGTGATCATTCAGAATATGCAATACCACTCAGAGCTAAGCCTCTGTAGCTCTCTGGAGGAAAGGGCACGACATATATATTCATTTTCACGATGAGTAGACATTGCAACATTTACTTTTAACAAGGAAATCTAACGCGTTCATCCACAGCTAGCCTCGACTTGAAATATAAGCTTTGCAAGTTCCGAGCTTCCATACGTCAGAAGAAGCTGTCGGATCGTGGACCGCAACTACACAGCTTCAAATACTTTCGCAACCCACACCTACCACCGGTGCCAGAGCGATACCGGTCACCAGGTTTCGACGAGGGTGCAAACCTTGCGTATGCATGGTCTAAGTGGAAGCGCGAAACCATGTTGAGTTCCTGCTTGCGCAATTGAACAAGGTTCAGGACAACTTCTTTGCTTCCGCGAAGGCATGTTTGTTCGTGCTTGGCGTAGGACTACAGCGCACGTTTGAAGCAAGTATTCATATTTGGGGCCTCCGCTACGATGCGCTTCTCACGAGCTTTAGCTCAGAAGCACGGAGATCCACGGTATGACTGGTACTAGGAAAGGGTCCAGGACCACACGTAGCCAACATGGAAAGGCTGAGTCGGAGGCAGTTACCTTCATGCATGACTTCCAACTCTTTCCCGTTGTGTTTGTCACACGCCGTCTAGAACTGCCACCTTATATGCATTAATCTGTACAACCGTCTTTTTTGTATCAGTAGTACACAAATGTATCTCATGCGTCTTCAAAACTACCTCTTCATCTGGCGATATCTCCGAAAGGCACTCTAGAGAGGCACTCTTGCCCCGACCCACTCGACTACCTTCGTGATGGCATTAGTGACGTCCTCCGTCGAGTACGGCTCGCCGATCGGCGGGCAATGAAGGAACAACACCGGTACACCCGATTCCCGCTTTTGCGCCTCCGCAAGGGAACAGTAGAAGACGAAGTCGCACAGATAATGTCCCGCATCTGTGGACACCCCGACTCTCTACGTCATCAATACAAAGTAGAATTAGATACGCGATGCGAAGCAAGTGTTTGCGCAACTGACATTTACACCCGTCTCTTGAAGATACTTCTTGAGCGAAGGCGCATCGATGCTTGTGCCCAACTCGTCCGGAAGATCCTCGTACCCCTCGCCAAACCCTCTCACCTCCTTCCCCTGCTTATTCTTCCGCACAATCGGTGCCAACTTGCCATTCGCATCAGGCTTGCCGTACCCCGTCTTGTGCCCTACAGTCTCGAGCGTGATACCCCCAGGACCTGCAACGCCGACGTGCAGGATGAAATTAAATCCCTTCGGCGGGAGCGTCTCTGCCGGGAAATACGCCGGGTCGTCTGAGACGGGTGCTACCGGCGGCTTTGCGTGCAGGCCTGGGACGTTCTGGAGCACGAACTCGTAGGAGGTGGGGATGCCGATGGCGGTCATATGCACTTTACGGGATGGACTGGCGTCGGATGAGGCGTCCCCTGCAGAAGGCTGGGGTACGACTTTGAGAGTGGTGTCGTGCAACGGTTTCACCGCGAGCCACGATGGATTTTCTTTGTATTGCATGAATGGCTGGGTTGAACAGCAGAAATCAGTTAGCGTTGTCTGTCCTCACTGCGTTATGGGCAGACTCACGCCATATCCGGTGACGAGCACACGTACGATGTCTTTCTGGGTCGGGGCCATAACGGTTTCTGCGCCGCGCAAAGGGGCGGCAGAGTGAGGCCATGAGGTAGCAAGGTGACAAGGTGACGGAATATAGACATACCTTGAGTATACAACAAAGGCTCTAGAGCGATTGCGCCACCTTGCAGACCAATAGTGGGACCTCCGGGCGATGGACTAACGAAGACATCCTCGGCCAAACGGAGTCATATGCCCGTGACCAGCCTGAGAAACATTACCAAGTAGTGACGCCCGTTGGTGACCGGTCGCAATAGTACCGATTCGAGCTGCCTGGAGCGCCGAAGTCCTGGAGTTGTCCTGTTCTACGTTGGTTATACGCATGGACAGGGAGCTACACATCTGAAACGTCCTGAGGAATTGGACAAGGATTAAATCAGTGCTATTGCTGGACGTGGGACCATGCTCATACCTTCAAACCCGACGCGACCAGCATGCAAATGGCAAGTTATGAAGCAAAACTCTGCAGCGAAGGGACGAGTAATCTTGAAAGGTTATCCACAAGTGCTGAGTCGGAGCAAGCGATTCGGGGATTCATGTTCCTAACAATAACAGCAGGTCACGAGCAGTTCAGCTGCTACATTTTCTCTTGGTGAGCAATGGGCAAAAGCCAGGACGTGTTTATCTTCATCGCTGCATGACGAGTAGTACATTCCTAGTACGTCATAATCCAACTGCGATCACTCTAGCTCAACGTCTGACCCAGTCTGCACGCTCTCTTAAACAGAGCGTGCTGTGTTCCTTCACTTCTTTCCGCGCCCGCCTTGGCCGCTACAGGCGAACTCGCGACTAGCCGCTTTTTCGGGTCTTCCTCCGGCCTGTCGGGATACAACTGCATAGCGAGCAGGATGAGCATTCGTTGATGTACGAAGGCAGGGAGCACACCTTTCCCGGGTTGAACAACCCAAGCGGGTCAATGGCATTCTTTATCGTCTTCATGAGCTCCACTGTGCCCTCGCCGAGCTCCTCGTACAGGTATTCCCGCTTGCCAATCCCGACGCCATGTTCGCCCGTACCTGTACGCAAGCACGTTAGCCCAATGTCACGATTTCGGATAGTACATGCACGCAGACGAACTCACATGTTCCGTCGAGCGCGATCGCGCGCTCGACCATCCGATGCACGAGCTCGCGGGCAACCGCCAACTCCTCGTCTGTGCGGAATAGTAGCAGAGCATGGAAATTGCCTACCGCGCCCAAATTTCCATTAAGCACGCACTTTATTGTTCAGAGAAGCAGTCGACGTACCATCACCGACGTGGCCCACAATCGTACTTACAATCCCGCTAGCCTCAACATCTTTCTTCGTCTCGTATACCAACTCGGGCAGGCGCGACACCGGGACGCACACGTCCGTACTCCAACCGCGTGAGCCTTCGACCAACGCAAGACCGGAATACAGCGCATTCTTGCGGTCCGCCCACAGCGCGGCGGCCTCCTCATCGGACCGCGCCAGCTCGAAGCCTGTCCCGCCGTACGCCTCGCAGATGCCGCGCACGATAGACGCGCTCTCCGCGAGCGAGGCCGCGGTGGGGCCTTGGAACTTGAAGAAGAGCGAGTCCAACTCGGGGTACTTGCGCACCGACTGGCCGTAGAGGTTCGTAGAGCGCATGAACGCGTCGTCGCACAGCTCCACGCACTCTGCGTACCCATGCAGTCAGTAACTTGAGCGAGGCCAGGCGCGATGGGCGGACTCACGGATGCCGACACCCGCGTTAACGACGTCCTTCACCGCCTCTGACGCCTTGCGCACGTCCGGGAACTGCACAACTGCCACTGTCGTGGGTAGGACGGGAGCGAGCTTGATGGTCACTACAGCACACCGTCAGCCTTCCGGCCATTTTCTGCCAATCGCCCATGCCCAGGGACTAGAAGATGACGTACCCTCAGTGATAATACCGAGTGTACCCTCGGCACCAATAAACAATTTCGTGGTGTCGAAGCCCGCGGATGACTTGCGCGAGCGCCGACGCGTCTTGATGACTTCACCATTCGGGAGGACAACCGTCTAGTCAAAGAGAGTTGAATTAGCTGGATGCATTCATTATATGCAGCGAGAATAAAAAGCACAAAGCTAGAGCAACATAAATTCCATAGGACAATACTCATGGACAGCCTTGGGCGAGATCGCACGTGGGATAGATGCAGAAAAGAAAGTGGCCAGGCAGGAATGAAAACACGAAGAGTGCAGACAATCGATAGAAGGGAAGAACACAAAAGAGACGCACTGCGTTCAAGAACCATTCGCCCTTCGCCGTGCCGTACCGTACTGCGTTTGCTGTAGTGCCGTCGCGTCAGCACTGTATTTCTTATTCTGACCTGTCCTGGGCGTCGCCTCTAATCGACCACGCAATACACATAACGGGTACTTTAAGAGAAGGAAGGACTCACTGCCTGAACATCCCGTGCTCATCATACCGCCGATGCTCGCGCCCGGCGCGGGTCGATCTGTGAAAGCGACGATAGCCGTCAGCACATATTTACAAGCGAGGTACACTATCAGACATAGATGTGTGCACGGTAGCAATACGTGTTATTGGCCCATCGTACATGCCGGTGAGGTACAACGCCTTGCACACACGTTGGGAAGCGGGAGGCCCGGTGACGGCAGCGATTCTCTAGGCGCTAGAACAAGAATGGGCGGAAGCGACTGGCGTGTAGAAAGTCGGTTCGCATCGAGAGGCAGTATCAAAAGTCAACCGGCGAGTGTACGACGTGTCCGCACGTCCCATCTTCGACTAAGCCCACAAGAGTACTGGACCACTGTCGCCGGTCTGTCTTCCGCCCCGCCCGCCCCGCCCGCCCCATCCACCGCCCGAAAACCTTGCAGTCCCAGACTCTAACAAAAAGTACGTAGCGACAGAGGACTCACCGGGAAGAATAATGGGATGCCGCGTCGCTTGAGCTCTGCGTTGATGTCCATCCAGCCAATACCGGGCTGGCAAACCAGGTCTGAGTCGTCCTCTGATGTGCATATACGGGTGTTCATGGGCGGGTGTGGGCGAGTGTTTGCACGGCGTGTAGCGGTGTCATGCCAAGGCACGTCATGATGAGCGCGTTAGGTGCCGAAAGCCAGATAGGTCCATGTGCACGCGTCGGTTTGCGTAGGCGCGCCAAAGATGCCATGCACCGAGATATGTGCATCCCAATTCGATTCAAAGAGAAAGGTCGCGCATATAATCAGCCTTGCATGCACTCGGGATGAACGGGGCCACATACCGTGAATCTCGAGGATCTTGTCCATGCCTGAGACGTCGACGCAGATCGCACCGCCCGGCGGCGCACGCCAGTGGCCCTCGAGGGACGTACCACCGCCGTAGGTCACGACGGGGATGAGGTATTCGCGCGAAATATTGACTATCTTCACAACGTCGGCGGTGCTCAAAGGGAAGGTGACGAGCGTCGGCGGGGAACCTGGGTGGTAGACATCAAGTATGCCGTTCAGGCTAAGATGAAGGTTGCAGTATGGATAAGGGGAACGCACCAGGGTGATAGTCATTCTCTGAGAATCCGTGGATGTGCAGCACCTCCGGATCGTCGGACACCGTCTCCGCACTCCCCAACGCTTCCACCAGCTCCGCCTTCAACTGCTTCACATCCACGCTCTTTCTCGGTATATGCGTCTCCGGATCAGCAACAGGTATGCTCGTGTTCGCCGCCGTGGTAGTCTTGGAAGAGGAGGCGGGCCGGGGAGGTGAAGACGGGCGGAAGAGCCAGTTGACGACGCCAGATGCAAGACCTACTCCGACCCCAAGCGCGAGGAAGTGCCAGTACGAGTAGTTCTTGCCACTTGCGCTCTGATCACTACTGGAAGAGGTAGCCTGGGAGGTCCAGCGCACACTGCGGCCAGCTAGCCGGCTGGTTATGCAAGCGTGAGGCAACGGGTGCAGTCGTAGCGTGGATGGGGGCGGCGACGCGCAAAGGACGGAGCGGACATGGTACGAGCGGAGGAGTGTGCGCGTATCGAAAGCCGGCGTAGTGGACGTGTTGCACAAGATGCGACGGGCGACGTGTGCGTTGGGTAAGGACGTAAGGCGCGGCGGCATCGTCGTTAGTCGGGTCGCTGTACTCGGACAGCCGCGACGTCGTGCCTGCACGTACAGGAGTAGAGAGCACGCAGGGCAAACCCGGGTATGTAATTGATCGCGCTCTAGACATGCGCTTCACGATGGTGGGAACGGCGGGGCAGTCAGAACAGGAAGGAGGCAGGGCGACGCACGGTCACGCGACTTCGCCGAACTGACGCGTCATCATGCGTGATTGCCTCTGGCGAATGTCGTGTGCGTCGGTGCAGTACTGCAGAATGGCGCCGTCGCATAGGAAGTAGTGTCCAGTTTATGTGCACGCTGTGAGGCACGACGCCGCAGGTGTGTCGGACGATGGTAAGAGGGCGGGGAAGCGTGCGAACTTGAGGCAGATCTTCACTTCAGGCCGACGGGCCGAGCTACCGATGCGATCCACGTGGCCTCAGTCTTTGAGCTCCGAGTCGTTCTGTAGTTCGCTTTCGTGCTGTGAGGGTCGAAATCACACATCCGAACAGCGAGCCTTGACTATAAGGTGGATACAAGTAGAGAGTTGACCGGGCAAACTCTGCTCAAGATGTACAGGGATGTAAATGAAGTCGGCAGTACTACATACAATCATACAAAGCGAACTTTCTGCACAGTTTGTCATCCCAGGTTGTTTGCTGGACCGATAATATGGAGCTGGGGTAAAAGACTTCAGTAAAGCTCACATTTCCAGGAAACCAAGGCCCAGTGTATGCCACACATCTGATTTGTTAAGTCTCATGTCAACTCCAGTCTCGCAGCAACTCTGCATATAACTTCTCATACTTGCGGAGAGCTTGGTGTAGTCGGCTTGCATCTTCGCGCTTTCATTCCGAAAGTGGGCCATGTCATTGTTCCGAGCCGCGAGCTGGCCTTGGCACTGAGACAGCTCACTGCATAGAGCCTGCTCCTTGCTCGAAAGCAAGTTGTACTCTGCATTCATCGCCAGCGTTGCTGTTTGTGCTTTGCCGTCTGAGCGAGTAGCTCTGCAGACTGCGCCATGGATGCGGCAAGCTGACGGCGGAGTGCGTTCTTAATGGCGTTCTTGTCCGACCGAATCTCGCGGAGTTCATGCCACAGGTCCGTGCCTTTCATGTCGGCAAACACACGCAGCTCGGTGATCAGACTTTGCAAGTCAACTGGCCGTGTATTGTTTGCCTTTTCTGGCTGCCAGTTTAACTTTAGGAATGTTTCTGTTCTTGCAACAGCAGAAAGGAGTTTTTCCACAAATCTTGCCACAGACAAATGAAACTTTTGGTGCATAGCACGTAACTTCTCCACTAATGCATATGTTTCTGCATTGTGCTGGCCTGCAGCATGACAGTGCTTTTGAGGGTGGTAAACTCATCCTTGTGGAGAGTAAGCATGGTGTGGAGGTTCATGAGTTTTAGATGGCCAATCATAAGGGCACTTGACCTGTATTCCCACTAGTGTTGCCGAAGTTCAGTTCAGTTCGGCGGTTCAGAACCAGAACTGATGAACCAAACCGTGTGGTTCAGTTCAGTTCAGTTCTGGTTCGGCCTCTAGATAACTTGGCTCGGTTCTTAGTTCGGGGCATGGCTGTCACACCTGAACCAAGTTCGAACTGGTTCGAATTATGAACCATGTATATGTTATGTAGTGTACTTGTACTGGGATTCATAGAGAAAAGTACATGAACTTACTTACTATAGCATGTCTAAACTATTTTTTCATTGTTGTGCTTGTAAACTGAGCACCAAATGTCACTTTGCTTATGTTTTGGTGTATATATGATGCCATCAATAGTTGCCAAAAAGGCAACTGGCAGCCTCTATCAGACACTGAGCTTCAAAACATCATAATGTAAGGCTTTTGCACTATACAAACTCCTCTAGATGTCAATATATAACTCTATTATGATCTACCATTGCAATTATACTGATTTAACAGAGTAAAGCTGATATATACATGGTTCAATAGTTCAAACCAGTTCATGCTGGTTCAGTTCAGTTCAGTTCAGGTTCGGCTGCTAAACACTTGGTTCTGGTTCTGGTTCAGACAAAATGGGCCTGAACCAAACTGAACTGAACTTCGGCAACACTAATTCCCACAGGTGGTCTGTTAGGCAGCTCACACGTGAGGCAAAGCTAAGATAACTAGACTCAGAATCAGGTAAGGGCTGGTGCATATTGAGCATAACACACTGGATATGGTCGCCTTCATGCGGAAGAACCACATAGTTCAGATATTGGAGCTCCTCAAAAGAATAAGGAACGCAGCATGTGAAGCAAAGTTGATACATGTGTTAGGCTGCTCAAAATACTGCTTGACATTGGGCAGCAACTCAATAGCCACTTCTAAGGCATGTGTCAGGCCAGATATTAGATTAGTCATCTTGGTTTGTTGTTGTCGGAAAGAGGCTTGGATCTCATAAAACCCAGTTGTGGGGGACTCGCATTTGTTGTCTGCTGAGTCTGGATGCTGCCTTGGCGCACCAGTGAAGGATACGAGGGAGGATAGCTGTTTGGTCTCTGTTATAGAGAGGCCCGGGAGTAACTCAAGTATGCATTGAGACGAGCAACAGCGGCGCAATATTCGGCACATTGCTGTTCCAATATTCCAACCACTGATACAGTCGTATGATAGGACATTGCACGGTAAATCTGCAGACCAGAGCACGTTTCTTCACACGCACTTGGTTTTAGTCTAATCAATGTGCAAACAGCGTATGAGAGCCAACAACTCACCTTGGCCCAGCTCAGCTTGCAGTGAATTCGATTGCGCAGGTCCATCATGCCAGATACTGCGTGGCTCTACGTCCACCCAGTCGTTGCCTTCGACCCGCTGGTAAGATATGCGAGGCTTTTTGGCAGCTTGCCCTGCTTCGTCCTGAGTCTCCTCGGATCGGCGCTTGGCGTTGGAGCCACTTGCGATGTGAACAGGTTTGCACGACAAGCTTGAAGACATGCCCTGCTACGATCCTTGGGGTGCAAGGGCTTCACTGAAAGAGCGTGTGTTGAATGAAGGGATGCTGATGCCGTATGCGTTATCCCCGAGAACCCACGTGAGGTGCCGTTGCCGAAGAGCGCCAAAGTCCCAGATGTCGTGCAAGGAACAAGCTTTATAGGTGGTAATAAATTTAGCCATCTTCCCCTACTCGTGAAGCGCCGCTTGCACGGCAGCAACCTTGCTTGTCCTTGAGGCAACCTTGAGGTGAAGCTGGAAACTGGTAGTGACTTTGGTGACTGTTACGCGTAACATGATGCAATCACGGCAAAGTCCGATGAGTTGAGGGTTGCTTTCCCACGGTATTTCGCATAGCAGAGAGACCTTGACAAGCAAGGTAATTCATGTATCAATATCTCAAAATCATAGTCGACGAACGAACGTGCTAGTGCGGTTGAATTACCACAACTTACTTCGGCAGTCGCTAAAATAAAGATGCAGAGACAAAAACGATGAAGTTGTGGACACACTGGGAATTGAACCCAGCACCCCCGCAAACGCTCACATGCTAAGCGGATGTGATAACCAACTACACCATGCGCCCAGTGGTCGTTATGTCTGTGCCATCTACTCATAGTGGTGGGATATATTCCGCAGTATTTACCGTTGCTCAGGTCAGACCTGGATTGTGCATGCCAACCACCACACCGTCTTACATCACAATGCAAAGGACATTTTGGTATCAGTACAGTGCGGCGTGCCTCACCACTCATCTCCCAGTCGATCAGACGCAGCTTGAATGTGCACAAAGACCCGACTACCACACGGTAAGCACGGTGGGAAAGTACTTTTAGCGGCAAACGCTCCGTCGAACGTCTTTTCCCGTTCGAACGGTCACTGGACAGGCTCGACTTAGCACTATACGAGATAACTCTTATGGTCACGTCTTCCCTCGGATGCCTCGCACGAAGCAAGCCTGTCGCAAAACCACTGGTGGGAGACCGCCGAGACGGCAGACGGTGCTCGGTTTGCTCGAGGGTCCGGTTCAAGGAATGTCGATGAACAGTCCGCGCAATGCCGCACTATCAGAAGCACGCGTACACGTGAAAGCGGATCCCTCGGCGGAGCTTCAAGGTGCGTCGTATTTACTTTCTGACCTCGGATTCGTGGACGTGTAACAACGGTCACATCGCTTGCTACAGACGGTGGTGCGCAGTTAAGTACGAACAGTGGTAGTCACGATGCAGTCGTGCGACTCACCGCAGAGCTGGCGGAGGCGCAGTATGACAATGCTGGGCTGAAGGCCGAGGCCCGACGAGCGCGCAAGGAGATGGCTCGCCTGCGTGTGGAGGCTGCAGAGCTTAGGGAGACGAACATAAAACTCAAGCAGGAGATCGCCGCGTTGCGAGGAAAGAGAGATGCGGTGAACGGAAGCGTATAGGATGATAGACTCAAAGTACCGACTTGGACCCTGGAACGATAGGTTGAACTTGGGGACTGGTTCAGAGTCTGGCGAACAGAATATCGAACGTCCCTGACGGTGAGGCTTTGCCTATGGACGTAAATCAAGACCTTAACCTCTCATTAGGCTTATGTGGACCGGGATCAGGCTGTGCTGTCCGTCAATCCGTCCCTATGCACAGAATAATCATTTTATCATGGTCAAGGCGGCGACGGGTCGATAGGGAACTGACGTGTGCTGGATCTATGATTCCTCCTTGGGCAACTGAACAAATTGATAAGTATCAAATGATGATGTGTTTCTAGGAAGCCTTATGAAGTATGCCTATATATTGCGCGCACTTACGGATGTATCTTCAACTTTCAAGGCCCTCGATATTGCGTTGCAAGATGACGATACTCGTGCATTCCACCGGCCACTGCTTAGCTCTACTATTTATTTTACTCTCGTCAGCGAGACAAGCCCGGCCAGGTTTGGTGAATGTCACAGTGGACGACAACTACCCAGACCCTCACACGAATTCGAGTGTCATATACAGCCCTCCTAGTTGCTGGAACTTTGGTCCAACGTGCACCAGTTGTAAGGCTAAACCAGATCCTGATTCGGTATTCAACGGAAGTTGGCATGACGCAACATATAGTCTAAAGGAACCTACGGAAAATGTCATACAGACAATGGAGTTCTCATTCAAGGGTAAGTGCCCAACTCCGTCGTGCTCAAGCCGCATCTCATGCATACTAGGCTCGGCAATATATATCTACGGGATTACTTTCGACGGTGTCAGCAGCCCGAAAGGAGCTATCCACCAACTATTTTTCATTGACGACGTTGAGGTTGGAAAGTACACTCATACACCGAGCGGGAGCCGAAAATATTCATACAATGTCTCGTTGTACGCCAATCATTCCATACCATCAGGGCAGCACATTTTCAAGCTACAGAACGGGGATCACCCAACATGTCTTCGCTTATACTTTTCGATTATTTGCAGTATTCAATGTGCGTCTATACTTGCTTTACCTGTCACGAAATGCATTAACATTCGTCCATTTAGAGAAGAGAATAAAACGTCAGGCTCACAGTCGGGCTCACAGTCGGGCTCACAGTCGGGCTCACAGTCGGGCTCGAAGTCAGGCTCACAGTCGGGCTCACAGTCAGGCTCGAAGTCAGGCTCGTCCCATCACTCGCAAACCTTAGGCACGACGCAAGTTGTGCTAATAGCCACCCTCGTAACGGTTCTTGTAACGCTCATGTTGCTATTTGCACTTGGAGTCATGTTTTACCGCAGCCGCTCTACAGCCGGGCGGCATAAAGACATTGTCCCAAGCACCAGTGCCCGGCAATACCGAGCCTCAACTACAAGTATAATGCTTCCCCCGGGTCTTCCGAAAGCCCCTCCACCCTCCGTACAACTCATTCGTGGTCCAATCGTTTCATCGAGGACAGCGGACACTACAGCTCAGTTCACCTCTATTTTCTCGTATTGGACCCCTTCGTCGTTCAGCAGTGGAGCTAGGTCACGGTAGTGCAGATATCCTATTGTACGGTAGTAGGTACTTCCTCGCCACAAGAACGATACAATTGATCCCAGTATCTTGCGTAGCGCAGTTCCTGTCATCGACCGATATCCATGGCGAGGTCGATACGTTGTTCGACGATGTCCTTGTGCAGCAGTTTCTCCGCCACCGCCTTCCGCAGCACTCGTACGGCCCACTCGCGGCAGTTCGTGGGTCTGTCGTTGCGTAGCCTGACAGGCGTGGCCATTGCTATACCCACCAACTGTTCGCGATCTCTTGCGTCGAACACCTTCAGTGGGATCAACACCGTGTTCGACGAGATATCGTCGTACTGCGTTCTTGACATAGTGACAGCGCCTTGGTCACTGGCGTTGGATACTACCGTCAAGATAGACTGTTCTTCTCCAGGCTTCTCGCCGCCCCATGTTATTGCCCATGGGAGTCGGTATCCCGGTACATCTCGGCTTTTGATAACACCAAGATATACCATTCGACGCGTGGAGTCGATCACTTGTGGCTTGGGTGGGGATGACATGAGTGCGTCGTTGAGATGTCGTATTTGCGGAGTGAGGTCGCGCAGTTGTGGTAGAAGAGAATGAGACGGAGGGCGATTGGGCTGTTACGTCGATGATATTTCGGGCTGGCGGCCTCGATCACGTGCCTTTGTCTGAGTGGCCTGGGCTTTTACCTCTTTATCTGTAAGCGCATGTGATCACCAGCCACCTTGTGTGAATGGAAATAGAGGTATCGTAATGGCGCGTTCATATTGTAGGCAATACCGACTAATCTCAAGAAATGAGTAGGCAAATTGCGATTGTTTCTACCTCACCGGCACTCCCATACCACGTCCTCTGCCCGCCCCGTCAGCAAGAACTGGCGCATGTTTTTCAACGCCCTGAGCTCCATTGCTTTCTGCGTTTCGTATGTTGACGCGCCGACGTGCGGCAGCAACACGACGTTATCGAGCGCAAAAAGCCTCGGATTCACACGCGGCTCGTCGGGCAGGACATCCAGGCCTGCTGCTGACAACTTCACGCGCATATATCAGCTCGGCGCTGTCAGCAAGAGAGCAAGGGAAGAAACGTACGTGCCCGTCTTCTAGCGCTGATATGAGCGCATCCTCATCCACGACCCTTCCGCGGCCCGTATTCACAAGCACGCACCCAGGTTTGAGCACACGTATAATCTCTTCGCCGACCATGCCCTCGGTTTCCTCGTTCAACGGAAGATGCACGCTAAGAACGTCGGCCTGCCGCAGCATCTCACCCAAGTGCTCCTTATCGTAGTACGCGCAGTAGGTTGGCGCGGACGCGTGCGGTGACCGGTTGTGGTAAAGTACTCGCATGCCGAACATGGCGTGTGTGAGCTCCGCGAGGCGTAGCCCAATGCCGCCGAGCCCGAAAATGGCAATCGCAAGTCCATGCAGTGAGCGTAAAGGCATGGCGGAGGTGGGTGCTGCCCGCGTCTCACGGAAGGTCCGTGAGGCAAGGGAATGCCCGGTGAAGCACGCGAGAATGAGGTATAGAGCCGTCGTCGCGGTCGAGTCGTTGGTCTCGTCAGGCGTATTGGAAACAAAAATGCCTACGTGGAGGCGTTAACCGCGCGTTGCGCCTTGGCGCAGACTGAGAACGTACCGCGTACTTTGCATTGAACGACGTCTATCTTGTCGTATCCCGCGCCGTTGTGTGCAATCCAGCTGACGCCAGCATTGGCGAGCACGTCAATGACCTCCGCATCAAAAACACCGACATGTATCGCGGAGGTGTTCCTGTGGTATATCCCTACCACGCCGGCATATGCTCCGCCGGGCTGGAATCCGGCGAGAAACCCGGTGCGTGTTTTGGACGTCATGATCTGCAAGCGCATTTGCTCAGTGAGCCATTCAGCTATCCATCGAGTTTGAGCTTGATGCAGAGACGTACAATTACATCGGCGATACCGCCAAACGTTGCAGCGCACTCTTGGTGCGAGTACACCAGGTCGCCTGTGCCATAAAAGTAGACGTTACTGGAAGGTCGCCAGTAAAATAAGTAGGGAACAAACCGCAGATAAGAACGCGATTGGTAGACATCATGTAACCTGCGCGTAGTTCTGCTTTATTACGTGTGAGCATGAGATATGCACGGTATTATGTCGTTGCTAAGCACCTCCTGCTGGAGCTACTTTTCTCGCGTCGTCAAGTTGTATGAAGACGGCTCAATAGCTAGAAGTAAAGGCTGGGGGCATCGACATGAGACGTGCGGTTCCAGCGGTTGCTGTGGCGATAGGCAGTCGGGCCGGCATCCGGAGTAGATGAGTGGTGTGAAGCCCGAGCGAGGTATCAAGATAGACGACTCCGAGGATCGAGGAGAAGTTTGCAAACCTTTCGGCGGGCTTGAATTTATTTAGCTCTTTAAAAGAACGGTTGTCAGCGCGACACCCCGTGAGGGTTTGTTAACGAAGCTGAGCATACTTATGCTGTATAGCTGTCGGTATCACTCTATGGAATCAAACATGGTCGTGTACCGGAGCATGGCGGCCGACTACAGCTGCCTGGCAGACTACTCTGGCGGAGGAAAGCTGGAGTGCGACGTCATTGAGCCTTCAAGCTTCAAGGGCGCAGGGATATACTTAGCAGTGCTTGATATTGCTAGTCGACCACTAAAACAGGCTGTACGGCCAAGCCATCCAATGACAAAACACGCGCTAGAAGAGTGGCGGATTGAGCCAGTGCATCGGTCACAAATGGTCTCACCTGCTAGGAACGTTAAGGCGAAGGAATGCTGAGTTTATATAAGATTGATACGCACCAGAGCTTCTGCTTGAGCTATTTGCTAGTGAGTAATCACAGATGCTTGCTCTAGAATCCGCATGGTTCCGCCCGTAGGAGCCAGCTGTTCTCAGGGAATAAGGGAAGAGTCGAGCCACGAGTGGATCCGGTGGTCGAGAAGTTGTAAGCGCCCTCTCTTGCTGCCGTTCCCCGTATCATGCGCCGTTCGAGATGTCCAGCGATATATCGGCGTGCGTATAGGCGAGTTTTGCGCATATAGCAAGTCGTTGAGTGTAAGAGAGGCTAACACGACCACGGTGGTGTCCCCGGACGTTTTGTCACATTGGGTGACGGCAGTGATGCGAGTGACAAGCTGTGACTGGGGGAAGTTTTGAGATTTGCCACGCGTCTGGTAATTTGAGTACAGCTCGGTGAGTATCTTCCCACTTGTAGTAGCTGACATCGCTACGTACAAGAGAAATCTAAAGACGTCGTCTGGCGAATTGGCAATGTACACCGTATTGTGGCCGACGCCGTTGCCAGCACGGCCAGATCGGACGATGGAGTGCGCTCGAAGGTCCGCACCGAATCTGCAAGAATACTGTCACAGAAAAGCTGCAACTGAGCGAAAACGCGGTAGAGCATCTGGCGTAAGTGCTGGAGGTTTCAGACAGGGCGAGAACCTAGGCTGGGGTTAGCCGGCACCCGAGTGTATCCGAGCGCTTCCGCCTCCGAATCTCGCGATCTCTTCTCCGCCGTTCTCTTTCTTACGCACCCACAAAGGGCCAATCCCCTTCCTCCTAGTTTTTTCCTCTTCTTCCTACATTATTCCTCTGCCTACTTACGATACCCCATAATTTATTTTTCATGGCGATTCACAGGGGACCTCTCAGGCTAGGCCGTGACAAGCAGCGCCATATTTCGGAGACCAATACCAATCCCACGGCTGAGTCAGACGTTTCGGTTGAGGGGACATCGATGGATATATCCGATGTCCATCTTGATCCGCAAGAGCTCACACCCACGGAAGACGACAACGACGCCGACCGCCACGTTCACCAGCACCCTGACGGCGAAGACGAGGACACCCAGCCGGTAGTCAACCAAGCGCTGCCCCGCATCATGCACAACCTCCGCCCGACGTCGCTGTTCGGCTGGATGTCCAGGTCGTCCGCCGACATCCTGCGCGGGGGTAAGCGCGGGCGGGAGGAGGAGCCCGCGGAAGAGACGCCGCCTGCTAAGCGAGAACGAGCGGAGCCCTCAGAGAAGGCGGATGTACTTGCAGATGAGGCAGCAGAGGAAATGGGAGGAAAGCGAAGTAGAGAAGCACGCGCAGATGGACATAGAGGACGCAGGTGCGCAGAGTTCTCATCGTATTCTGTCTATATTTTATGAGCCATCCCTGCCAGAAGTTCCCGACGCCATCCCTGACGCCATTTCCGAGGACCACGAAGTTGCCATACGCGTCGCTGAGCTAGAGGCTCAGGCTGACCGGCTCTCTGCGCTCATCAACACCGTGCTCACCTCGCACACCGCGGTATCCACGAAGTACGCCGCTCTCACAGAGGAGCGCGACGCCCTCGAGCACGCTCTCTCCCAATCGAGGGAGACTCTTTCTGCCTCGAAACGCGGAGCCGCGGCACTCAAGCAGCAGCTAGACAAGGCTCCCAACGCGGAACACGCACGCAGCGGCGCGGACGCGTCCCTCGCGCTGGAAGCCAAGCATACGAAGCTCGCTGTCGCGTATGACGCGCTCAAGCGGGCGTCGCTCGAGCAGACGATCGCGCTCAGCAAGACCGCGCAGCGTGCGGAGAACTTTGAACGCGACTACGTCGCGAGCCACAGCGCCATGCGCGCGCTCTCGAATCATCTGAAACGCGCACAGGAGACCGCGCAGCGGGCGAAGGCGGAGGCGAAAGAGATGAAGGCGCACGCGCAGGAGGAGGCGAGAAAGGGCGGGGAGAAGGTGGAGAGGGTGACGGCGGAGCTGGGCAGGGCGCGGGAGGAGGTGCGGTCGTTCAAGCTTGGCGCGAGCGTGTTTGTTGCGCGGAGCGAGGAGGAGATGCGTCGCGTGAGAAGGCGGGTGCAGGAGCTCGAGGGGCAACTAGAGGGGGTGTGCAAAGAGGGAGAGGCAGTTGGAAGCGCGAGCAAGGGAGGAGAGGAGGGTGGGGAGAACGGAGAGCAGAAGGATATGGCCTCTGGTCAGGAGTCCGAGAGGCCACGAGACTCCACTCTACGAACAGAGGCTGCCACTCAGACGGAGCAAGCCGCCACACCGACCCGGCCAGAAGGCCAAGACCAAGCCATCCAAACCGCCGTCGTCACTGCCACTGCGACGCTGTCCTCTGACCTAGCAACGGCACTTGCATCCTACAATTCGCTCGAGGGTCGGCTCGCGCAGGTGCAACTCGAGAACAGGGAGCTCTCGCGTGCAAACTCGCGGCAAGCGACGGAGGTGCACCGCTCGTTGATCGCACAGAAGGAGCATGACAAACTCCTGAGTCAGCTCAAGCGCGGTGCAGGAGACGGGCGCGAAGATGAAGGACGCGTTGCGCTGCCGGGAGGAAGAGAATATTTTAATGCGCGAGGAGCTGCAGGCGAATCAGGACGAGATCAAGAGACTTTGGGAGGAAAGAAAGGACGAGGAGCGTGTACGCAAGGAGGCAAACGCGAGGATGCGCGACGAGATGAATCTCAAGGATGTCGAGCTCCAGGCGGCACAGGACACACTCAAGGCCGCAAAGGCGCAGGACAGGGCCGACCAGGACGAGAGCACCGGAGACCTGCGTGAGCTGAGCCAGGTCCGCTCGAAATGCGCACGCCTGGTACAGGAGCTCCGCTGGGCACAGGACCTGTACGCGACCTCGCAGCGGAACCACCGCGTTGCGAACGACAAGGTCTTCGCCCTCTCCGACTCGCTTATTTCCGCGCAGAACGAAGTGCAGACCCTCAAGGCCGCGCTCGTGAAACAGGCCATCCCGGTGCCAGCGCCGCCGGAGACGGCCAGCACCGGGGGCGTCGGCGCGCTGCGGGACGCGATAGCGGAAGCTCGAGCGGAGCAACGAGGACCTGACGCACGACCGCGACGCTCTGATGAAGGAGCGCGAGGGGCTCATCGCGCAGAACGAGACGACGGGCGCGTCCTCGCTCTTCCTGCAGCGGCAGCACGCGCGGGAGAAGGAGCACTGGGCGCGCGAGATCGCGGGCCTGCTTGCCACGAAGACCGCGGGCGAGCGGCGCCTGCAAGAGGCGGGCCAGAGCCAGCGTGACGCGGAGCGCAAGTGGCGCGAGGTCGAGGGGCACCGGTGCGAGATGGAGCGGCGGTGGGGCGAGGCGGTGCGCGTGAAGGAGGAGGTCGTGAAGGTCAAGGCGGAGCTCGTCCGGGAGCGCGGCGAGCTGATCCGCGAGCGCGACACGCTGCTGTACGAGCGCGAGGTGCTGATGCGGGAGCGCGACGTCGCGGTCAGGGAGGTCGCGCGTTTGCGGGGGAGTCGCACAGGAGCGGGACGCGGCGGTGGCGGAGCGGGACGCGCTCCAGCGCGAGGTGCTGACTGCGCGTGCGGACGACAGCCTCGTTGCCGCGCAGAAGGAGAAGCACGGAGCGGGAGCTCGCGCACGCGGTGTCTGCGAGGGACGACGCTGTCCTCCGGCAGGCTGGCGCCGAAGCTGCGCTCCACCGGGTGCAGAACGAGCTCGCGGACACGAAGAAGGGGCTCTTGGTCGTGCAGCTGAAGCTCGAGGACGCAGTCGCGGCTCGCCACGCGTCAAACCAAGTACGCGCCAACGCAGGCGACGCCCTCGACGAGATGAAGAGCACGCTGGCGGACACACGCCTTGCGCGGCAGCGCGCCGAAGACGCAAAGGCCGAGGTCGAGCGTGCGCACGCCGACGCGTTGCACGCGCAGGAGCGCGCCGAGCACGCCACGCAAGCCGCGGAGGCCGCGAAGACACAGCTTACACAGGCGCGGGACGACGCGCTGTGCGAGCGCGACGAGCTGCGGCTGGAGGTCTCCAGACTGTTCATGGAGGACGCGCGCCAGCGGATGAAGAACGCGGAGATGTACGAGGCGATGCTGAAGGCGAACGCGGAGCTGCGGGAGCGCCTCGCCATGGCCAGCGCAGAGAAAGCTGAGGCGGAGAAGCCTGAGCAGGAAACGGCGTGTGACGACAGCCCTCGCAAGGACGAAGGCACGGTCGAGCAGACGAAGGACACGGCGGATGCCACCTCGGACGATGAAAACAGCGAGCCGGAGAAGCCCCTAGCGAGTGGGCGACGGCAAGAAAAACCGACGGAGCCGAGGGAGACGAGAGAGAAGGAGCATCCGAGTCTCACAGCGTCGGTCAGCGTACGGACGCGCGGACGCGGCAACGACGCGGCGAGCGCGAGTGCTGGCACTGCCGTCGGGGTCAGGACGCGGGCGCGGAGCAACGAAGACGAGGCAGCGAACGCGAGTGTGAGCGCAGCCGTGAAGGGCAGGACGCGGAAGGCGCGGACGAGGGGTGGGTGAGCTGTGACCGGGTCGGGTATTGTGTGGGCAAGACGAGATGGCCAGCAGTGCTTTGGGGCTTTCAGGTGAGCGTCTGCGATCTGGTGCCATTCATGCCTAGGGCTTAACCTTGCTCGGGAGTCAGGGTGTGCAGCGACAGATACGGCGACACGAAGCGCTTTCAGGCCTTGGGCACGACGCGGATACCATCCGCTTTGGGCCGCGTCCACAAGCAGGGCCGGTACATTTGCAGCGGCCGTCTATGCGTGGTGACGCAGCTCACTGCCGCAAGTGCTGCTCCAAGAGAAGGCGTTGTAGCTCACCATGACATTTGGCCATGTCCATCTGCCGCTTGGGTTCCCGGTGCACGTCTCTGCCTCTAACAGGGACGGCATGGGGAAGCCACGGCTGGACGTTGCGCTGACGACGGTTTACGATGAAAACAAAGGCGAGGGCAGTGGGTGCGAGCGCACACCGTTTCGACGATAGGCGCGGATTCCCTATCTCTCTTTACGATCAGCATGTTTAGACGGCGTAGGGAGCTTTCGGGAATTCAAACAAACGTTGTACAAGAATGCTCTCAGTCGTGGGCCAACGACTTAGGGAGACATACAGTAAGGTGGGTAATCGCATTCATATTCTTTCTTCCGGTGTTGGTTGAGAGTTCATTGCGACGTAGATGTTTATCCTGACGAGACTCGAGCATCGATCGTGCTGATATCATGTACTTCTCGTGGCCCTCGTGTCGATGACCAGGTCATTCACGCCCTCACTAGGGGTCCAAGACAGTGCAATGGTCAAAGTCATTTCGCCTGCAAATGTCACATCCGTGAGTACTATACACAAGGCGAAGCGGTCTTAAGTAGCTCGTGATTACATGCGAGCAGGCAAAGCAAGCCCATCATTCTACCTCCGAAGCTTCATGTACAGTCACCCGCCGGTCAATTTACCCCTCCGTTTAGCGCCCGATGTAGACTGCACGGAACAACCTGTAACGACTGCATAAATTTTTAGAACCACAAGTTCGCACTTTCTAAATGGCTGGTTATCTACGACGTGCCCGGAACTCAGTGAACTACTGCTCTGTGGTCGCATCTATGCCCGAGCTATAAAGCTGATGTTCTCAATGGCCTTTAGCGCCTGTGAGACCTTGAGAACCGAACTCGTTCTCTCAGACTACCACAGCCATTTTTGTCAAAATAACGGGTCGCGCGGGGGAACGTCGTCGGCGTGAGGGGGCAAACGCGCAAGCGTTCACGTTGCATTACAGCTAGTGTGCATGGCAAACACCTCCGGAGAGGTCTGCCAGGCCGGCTTGCCGGCAGAGCCGGCAGGCAGCGCTGGCAGAGAGGTAGCAGGACTTGGGCAGACGCTCGGAGGGATTGCCCGGAGGCAGCCGGAGGCCCGCCCCATCACCCAAATTGGGCATAACGGAGGGCCGAAAGTGACCGGCGTTCACAATGGCAGTGGATTCTGGAGCTTAGGAGGCTGGATAGGCTTGGTCGAGTCAAATATTGTGAGACCTATGGCTCAGAAACTGCCCAATCTTACTCATATGGCCTCGCCAGTCCTCTTGACTGCCAGGTTCTGCCAGGTCCACCCTCGTCTGCCAGCCGGCAGTGCCATGCCGGCATTGCCGGCAGGCGAGATGGCAGGATTTGCCAAGCGCTCTAATTACAGCAGGTTTATCTACAGTCGATAAGTTCATAATGAATAAGGTAATCATGAATAAATATTCATAATGCATAGAAAAATGGCCAAACCACCTCGGTGCACACCATTTATGCATGAATATACACTACTGAATAATGAATACGGTTTTGGTGGTCTGGCGGACCAAATTCCCCTATGTGTGATACCATGGTGCATATCTTCACCCATATGTGGCAGTCTGATGGAGGTGATGGAGGCGCAGATCATGAATGAGTGCGAGGCAAATGTCCCTAGTAAGGGTAGATTAGAGCAAAACTGGCTTGATGGGCTCAATAACGCCATTTTCGGCGTGGAAAGAGTCAATGTGACACAATGTGACTGTCATTCACCTTAAAGTAGCACTATGTCACGAAAGTCACGCCCATGTGACGCATATTGTCATGCATACATGGTCATAATGCATAAGCTGAAGGTGTCACCGACCGTATTCATTATGAGCTTATCGACTGTACTATGACGGTCAGGTACACAACCAGGCACGTAATTAGCGTAACAAACAGATGTAAATACGGAGCGCCCGAGCATCGGGGCACAGCGAGCACAAGCTCGAATCCATAATTCTAACATTTTTTACCACACGAATGTCTCTGTGCTTCAATTTCTTGGTGAGAGAAGTATATCTGAGCATGTATACAGTTATTCATCAAGGCGTTTTGTCCTCTGAGGTACGTTTCGCCGCAAGGGCGCTAAACGGAGGGGTAAATTGACCCATAGGGGTAATTTGACCGGCGGATGACTGTATTGATTCCCCTCCCGGATCCCATCTTTCGGCGTCTTCTGCTGCGCGATCGTCCGCTACTTTGGCTGAACTGGGCTTCTGTACTTCATAGACAACGTTGCCAGGGCGCAATACGCCTAGGACTTGAGATGGTCCAGTTGCGACACCGTGGTGTCCCTACTCTTGGCGACCTCCCGCACGTTCACATGCTCGGCGGCCTTGCTGGCCTGGTTGGTGAGATCGAGCGCGCCGCCGCGGTTAGTCTGGGCGGGCACGGTGCCGTCAGCTGGAGGGCGTGCGATGAGGGAATGCACCTCGGTCTATCAGGCGTCGTACGTACTCGTTCTTGCATGATCAGCCCCCTTCCTCGCTCACCTCGCCTCAGCTCGCATCTCCGGCGACCCTGACGTCTGCAGTGCACGAGACCTCCGACAACAAGATGGTCCTGATCGTTTGTCTCGCGACCGTCTTGCCGGTGTCATTCCTTCTTTTGGTGGTCACTTGGATGCAAAGATACCGCCGTCGTCACACGTGTCTGAGGTGCTTTTCCAAGCTTGACTTGCAACGTTCGGCACCTCAGGAGTTGCGCTCTGGCGGTGGCTCCGACTTACACGCCATCGGGGGTACAACTTTCGTCCAACCTGCCACAGCAATCATCCACCTGCGCGGCGGCGCAGGCGTGGCCGAAAATTCGCTGAAAAGCTCCGCTGAAAACTTGTCTGCATTGCTTACTCGGTATGAACGCTGTTGTGAAGTTTGTAAGCTCAATCACTTAGTTATATGGCTCCGACTAGGCTGTTGTGTCATTGGTGCACATCTCAACGGCCCACCAAGCCGCATTCTTCTGGTGACGAGACCGTGACGTGCACATACGCCTTGGAGATCCGGCTGTGCATACTGAACGCGGCAACTGCACTGAGCGACGAGGGGTCATTTGGTGGTAAAAGCCGAGTTCTGTATCTTATAGTGAGTGCTACTAATGTCATTACACATCTATATAGTGGCTGACAGCGTGCACGCCAAGGTGCTTTTCAGAGTTAATATTTATCCAATGATAATTATTTTCTGACGCTGACTAGCCAATGCGGCAAGGACAGCATCCTTAGTAGCCTAGTAAGCGGTGCGTTGCGCTAAGAGATGCTATGGATGTCAAGTTGACCATTATGGCAGGGGACTCGACTACGT
>JAKOGH010000577.1:0-16486 GCA_024811115.1 Terana coerulea
ACAAGAAACCTGTTCTCGAAGGACCAATATACGACGATGCTTACATTAAGAAGACATATGCCAAGAAACCGGTGAAGTCAGAATGGCTGATCAATGCGAAATCGCCCGTGGCCAATTACTACAGTGCTTTCACTGGGAAAATGCCGGAATATCAGGCTCAGCAGGTGGTGGGACCCTCCGGTCTGATGTGGAGGTGTGAGATGTCCATATCGAATGTTTGAATGTTCCTGACCGCCCCTCGTAGGGTCACTGCAACTTTGGACAGTCCGGAGGGCCATGAGCAGGTTGTGGCTATAGGAGACCATTTGTTGCGGAAAGATGCTGAGAAGCTAGCTGCGTTGTCAGCTCTGTATCAATTAGATGCACTAGATCTGGTGAGTATGTACGCCCGAAATAAAAATCACCAGTTAACGTGCCTACCACTTTTAGCTTGATAAGAAGAAGTCCGATCTGGTCAAGCAGTCGCCTCAAGAGGTCAAACTGTCCGATAGCACCGTCGTTGACTACGAGAAAGCTCGGCAGTTCATGGATTATTATTGCCGGAGGTTCGGATTCGGTAAACCTGACGTCGAGTGCACGGAACTACGCGGCAGAGGCACCAACAACTGGGAGGCCGTCATGACGGTCGGCGGTCGTAAAATTGGAATGGGCTCCGGACCAAATAAGAAGTCGGCGAACATCACTTGTTATATCGATGTCACGCAGTACCTCGAGCTGCGACCCCGAACTGTGGAAGAAATTCGTCTCCGACGCGAAGAGTGGCAAGGACTTGGGTATGGCTGGTCCGGTGTATTTCCAGGTTAACCAGCGCGTCGAGGATCAGATCCAAGATCTCTGCTCCGACATCAGGAAGAGTACACTGTACAAGAATCGACCGAGGGTGAAGTCGCTCATGACCGGTAGCGATGACCCCAGCACAATGGACGTGGCGCCGCCAGTCGCCAAATATGTCACTCCTTCTCGTCGGCACATCTCGGAAGACATGCTCAGCCAAAAGTCGAAAATTCTCGCCGAGAGGCGGAAGCGGTACCTCGAGGATCCCGCGATGGAGAAAATGCGCGCCACCCGCGCTGCACTCCCTGTCTATACGAAAGCTGAGGACCTCCTGTCGCACGTCGAGAAGCATGAAGTCACTATCTGTATGGCGGCTACGGGTTCGGGTAAAACAACTCAGATCCCCCAGCTCCTCCTTGACGATTGGATCGATAAAGGAAATGGTGCGAAGTGCAACATCGTCTGCACTCAACCTCGTCGTATTGCTGCTATCAGTGTGGCGCAACGTGTTGCTGCGGAGAGAGGCGAAACTGCCGGGAGGTCGATTGGATACCAAGTACGGTTTGAGGCTAAGCTACCAGAAGAGCACGGCAGCGTTACCTTCTGCACGACCGGTATATTCTTGAAGCGGATGCAATCTGCGCTCGAGGAGGGCGGTTCGGCTCGCAGCAGAAGTTTGGACGACGTCACCCATATCGTCGTGGATGAAGTCCATGAACGAGACGTCGACACAGACCTTCTCTTGGTCGTACTCAAGCGGTTAATCGCAGATCGCAAAGCCAGGGAAACCTATCAAGGTGATTCTCATGAGCGCAACCATTGACCCAAAGCTCTTCCAGGAATACTTCCCAGATGAGCAAGGCAAGCCTGCGAGTATCATCGACATCCCCGGTCGCTCGTTCCCCGTACAGAAGCGTTTCCTGGACGACTTCGTGTCCCAAGTTGCGCAGGAGCGGGAGACATCATGGGTATTCAGCGACGATGGCGTTCAGAAGTACCTCGCTCGAGAGCTCGGCCCTAACATCCCAAGTATCCCTGCATTAGCCCATATCCGTGCTCGTTATTCGCAGACCGCAGACCGAACGGACGATCTCGACATACCATATCCCCTTGTTGCACTCACCATCTCCCATGTTCTCCGTAAAACCGATGACGGCCACGTGCTGGTGTTCTTGCCCGGCTGGGACGACATCGTCGGCGTGCAGCGAGCCCTCCAGCAGCCCAAAGGGTCGATCGGCATCAACTTGAACTCCGGCAACTACAGCATCCATTGTCTTCATTCCACTGTTCCGCTCGCAGAGCAGCAGGTCATCTTCGATCCACCTCCGGCTGGCCAACGCCGTATCATCCTTGCCACCAACATCGCCGAAACCTCGGTCACTATTCCTGATGTGGTCTACGTAGTCGACACCGCTAAGGTCAAGGAGAACCGATACGATCCAGAGCGTCACATATCGTCTCTTGTCTCCGCCTGGGTAGGCTCCTCCAACCTAAACCAGAGAGCAGGTCGTGGAGGCCGACATCGTCCCGGAGAGTACTATGGTATCCTTGGCCGTCAGCGAGCAGACAACCTCCACCCTCACCAGACAGTTGAAATGAAGCGTGTAGACCTGAGTAACATCGTCATGCACGTTAAGGCTCTCAACTTCCCTGGAATGAGTGTCGAAGAGGTCTTGGCCAATACCATCGAGCCACCTGATGCCGAGCGGGTTGAGGCCGCGATGAATTTGTTGCAGATGGTTGGCGCACTAGACGAAAAGAAGGCTCTCACATCTCTTGGTCGTGTGCTCCTTCAGCTGCCGATAGATGCCCAGATGGGCAGACTCATTCTCTTTGGTAGCTTCTTCCGCTGTCTGGACCAAGCTCTTTCGCTTGCCGCCATCTTGACCAACCGTGACCCATTCATGTCCCCGATGCACCTGAAGGACGAAGCAGCGCGTCGCAAGAACTCGTTCTCGCCCGAGGAATTCCGATCCGATCCTTTGGCCACTTTGCGCGCGTACAACCAGTGGTGGTCGATGCAGTCGAGAGGGGAGTACGTCTCTGCCAATCGGTTCTGTGTGGACAACTTCCTTTCGAAGCCGACGCTGCTGATGATCCAGAAGATCAAGGGACATATCCTGCAGTCACTGTATGACATTGGCGTCATCGAGGTATCCGCGGGTGGATCTGTGAACGCCAGCAGGCCGAGGGGTAGAGGCGAGCTGAGCGTCCCACAGGAACTGGACCGTAACGGCGATTCCCTTCCTGTACTCGCCGCTCTCATCGCTCTCGGCTTACAACCGAAATTTGCTATCCGGACACATGGCACATTCTACCGCACACAACAGGATAAGGTAGGCATTGAGCACAACTTGTTCGACATACGGTATTCTGACCTCACTTTACGTTCAGGCCGTCTTCACTCACCCTTCCAGTGTTAACCACCGCAGGCGCTCGGAGAAAGAGGACAACGAAGGCCCTCGGATGGAGAAGCAGATACTTGCATACGCCGAGAAACGTCAGAACCTATCCGCAGCCGGGGCCACGTCGAACGCCCAGAAGCTGTTGGTTGGCACGACGCGCTTGGATCCTTTGACTTACATCCTGTTCGGTGCTCATCGCCTCGAGGTCACTCAAAGAGGTCTCGACTGCGACGAGTGGCTGGCAATTGTCGGAAACGTGGAGGTCATGGACGATATAGAGCGCCTGAAGGTCATGATGGAGTCCTGCATGCTTCGCGTGTTCCAAGGCATCACGAAGTTACGAGCGAAGAGGTTCGTGCCTCGTTTGGAGGGTAAAGAGGACGAATCGGGCGACGAGGACGACGATAACGTCGCAGACCAGCCCTTGTCCAGCGCCGAAATCAAGGAGCTCGACTTCCTCACGCAAGATATCGTTGGCATCCTAAACAACTACAGCAGCTACCGCGTATCGACCCAATCACGACAGAACTCACGTCCCGCAACGCCTGTCGACTCTCCCTACTGGTCGCCTGGCATGCTGCCAGGTTCCAGATCTGGGTACTCAACCCCTCGTTATATGAACACCGCGTCGGGAGCTTCTGCTTTCCACTCGCGCCCCAGCACGCCCAGCCGCCTAAGATGATGTTTTTATGAGGATGAGGATTATGATTGCATGCATGGTCTCTTTATACTATTGTAGCTCCTATGTTCGATAATTGTCTCTAGAGGAAATATCACTCCCAACTCGTTCTGTTTTCGTTTTATCTGACATGTCCTAACCTGACAAGACTCGGAGCGCCGGAAGTACGGTTTCATGGTGAAGACGCCCGCATCCGGCGCAACGAAACAAGCGCCTTCGATCGCAGGGCGAGGCCAAGCCGCAATTGCTGCTTACACCGAGTCCTCTCACCCACCGACTCTCATTCAATTCGGTTTCATCCTTAGCTCCCTCTCCTCCATCTCATAACGAGCTATTTCGCTGTGTTGTGCTGAGCCCGCTTACTCTTCTGACCAGCTTCACGTCGTAGTGTTGCATACCACATCCTGCCAAGATGGCTACAAGCATGAGGGGATTGACGCAAGTGAGTGCGTACTATATGTCTGTTCCACACGCAATCTAATCATCTTTAGTTTATTGCGGACATTCGTGGGGCAAGAGTACGAGAGCTGGAGGAGAAGAGGATCAACAAGGAGATGGCTAATATACGGAAGAGGTTTAAGGGTACGCGTCGATATTTATTGCATTACCCTTTCCCCTTTTATTGACACGCACCAGATGGAAACTTGGACGGATACCAGAAGAAGAAGTGAGGCGCAAACCGTCATGTCTACATATGTTCCACCAACACTCACCATCCCGTGCAGGTATGTAGCAAAGGTTATATTCACCTATATCCTGGGCTACAAGGTCGATGTCGGACACATGGAAGCCGTGAACCTCATATCAAGTCAGAAGTATAGCGAGAAGCAGATTGTTAGTCAATTCCCTTTACTCTGCATAACTTCTGACTCCCGTTCATAGGGCTACCTAGCAGTGACATTGCTCATGCATGAGAACTCCGACTTCCTTCGACTGGTGGTGAACTCAATACGAAAAGACCTGAACGAGAATAACGAGATCTACAATTGCTTAGCTTTGCACGCTATTGCGAATGTTGGCAGTCAAGAGATGGCGGAAGCACTTGCTGAGGACGTCCACCGTCTCCTCATATCACCGTAAGTATGGCCTGTCAACTGGGTGCGAACCAAAACCTCATGGTTCTGCACAGGACGTCACAAACCTTCGTGCGGAAGAAGGCTGCTCTGACCCTACTGAGGCTTTACCGCAAGCATCCGGAGGTTATACCCGCTGCAGAATGGGCGTTGCGCATTGTCTCTATCATGGACGACCTGGATCTTGTAGGTGTGCAGTGGACGGTTTGAGCCAAACTCATCCGTCACTTCGTAGGGAGTGGTAGTTTGCGTCACTAGTCTAGTTCTGGCCTTGGCCCAAGATCATCTTGACGCTTACGCCGTCTGCTACCAGAAAGCTGTAGATCGCCTGAACAGAGTGTGTGCTCTTATTGCTTTTCTTAGCACATACTGACTGTCGCGCAGCTTGTGGTCGAGCACGAATATTCAGCAACATACGCATACTATAAGGTTCCCTCACCATGGCTTCAAGTGAAACTGTTACGGCTATTACAGTATTATCCCCGACTGGTATGTGAAGAAAGAGCTGTTTTATGGCATGTTATACTCACGGAATATTAGAGGATCCGACACTTCGCAAGATACTCTTTACTGTCTTGCAAACCGTCATGGACAACTGCGCGGAGCCATCACGGAACGTTCAGCATAACAACGCCCAGCACGCCGTGTTATTTGAGGTTATTGGCCTTGCGATACATCTGGACACAAGCTCGCCCCTGGTCAACACAGCAACCGTGCTACTTGCTCGCTTCATCAGTTCTAAGGAGACGAACGTCCGTTACCTTGGACTTGATACCATGGCCCACCTCGCAGCCCGCGCAGATCACCTGGATGCAATCAAGCGTCATCAGGGCACCATTATCTTGTCTCTCCGGGATAAGGACATATCTGTCCGCCGACGGGCACTCGACCTTCTCTACAGTATGTGCGACGTCGATAACTCCGAACTCATTGTTGGAGAGCTCCTTCGATACCTGAAAGTTGCCGACTATGGCCTTCGTGAAGAAATGGTCCTGAAGATTGCCATCTTGACAGAGAAGTACGCGGGTACGTACAAATGGTATGTCGATACAATACTGGAGCTCCTGAGTGCTGCGGGCGATCATGTCGGCGATGAAGTGTGGTATCGAGTCGTACAGATCGTCACCAATACCGAGGACCTTCAGCCCTATGCTGCAAGGGTCGTCTTCGAATACCTCAAATCACCATCCTCGCATGAAAGCTTGGTCAAGGTCGGAGGTAAGCAGAAGCCGGTATCTGGCTTTCTTGAGTTGGGAGTGACTAACTCTACTATAGGGTATATTCTTGGTGAATATGGTCACCTCATTGCCAACGATCCTGGGTACAGTCCCATGGAACAATTCCAAGCTCTCCACTCCAAGTCGCAGTTCTGTACGGCCCCTACCCGAGCGCTCTTGCTCACAACGTACATCAAATGGGTTAACGTCTTCCCAGAGATCAAAAGTGGACTAGTCAACGTATTCGAACGATACCGCCATGTTCTCGACGTCGACCTCCAGCAACGTGCATGCGAGTTCTACGCTTTGGCCACTCGCGCGGCTGACGATGAAATGCTGCAGAATGTATGCGAAGAGATCCCGCCATTTCCACCGCGCGAGAGTGCTCTTATTGGAAGGCTAGCCAAGAAGCATTCTGATACAGAGGACAAGCGAACATGGATCCATGGCGGCAAGGACCTTAACCTGGACCGTTCCTCTACGATGAAGAGGAAACCAACGTTAGGCGATGTCAACGGGACTGGAAACACCAAACCTGCCGTCTCAGACATCACGAATTCTCTTCTGGGTCTCGACCTCACTACGTCGCCCACTTCAGCCAACGGGACCGGCTCGGTGCAGGACCTGCACTCAGCATCCGCTGCTGTCTTAGCTGAGAAGGGTATCACACGTCTGACCACGAGTGTCAACGTCGATAGATGGTTCGACAAGCTTACGTACACCGCCGATGGCGTCCTATACGAAGATGTCCAGATACAAATCGGTATCAAGTCAAGATATCACGGTCATATCGGACAACTAGCGATATACGTTGGTAACAAGATTTCTGCACCGCTGACCTCGTTTACCGCGACTCTTCAAGTGGATGATACGGAAGCTCTTTCCGCGTCTTTTGCGAAGATTGCACCGAGCATGATCGCTCCGCGGACCCAGTCACAACAGCTCGTGCACGTCGAATGTAAAAGCCGTTCACGACGCCGCCCATCCTCAGCGTGTCCTTCCTCGCCGGCGCGCACCAAACCATCGCCGTAAGGCTACCCATCGTCCTCTCGAAATTCGTCGAGCACGTCAAGCTTGGCCAGACCGAGTTCTTCGAGCGCTGGAAGCTCATCGGCGGCCCTCCGCAAGAGGCGCAAAGCATCTTCCCTGTCACCCTTACCGATGCTGGACAGCTCGATCTGGAGAAGAACCGCCAGGTTGTTGCAGGCAGCTCGCTGAACATCCTTGACGGGCTCGACCCCAATCCGAATAACCTCGTCGCCGCTGGTATTCTGCACATGGCGACGGAGGGCAAAGTGGGATGTCTTATGCGACTGGAACCTAACCGTGAAGCCAAGGTAAGCGAGCTGTTGCATTCAGTCGACCACTTCATAGCCTATCGCATCACTGACGTTAACTCCTAGCTCTGCCGGCTTACCGTCCGAAAGCACCTCGGAAAATGTGGCAGCCGAGATCCAACGGCTGGTACAGAAATCTTTGGTAGCGGGTGCACCGTCATGATTGCTTTCATCAGGGATGAGGAATGGATGTACATGATCTACCTACACGGACAACCCTATATAATGCGCATACCCTGTACACATTTTTTTCGAGTTATGCAATCTGCGTGGCTGATATCTTCTCGCAGCGAACGCTACGGCTGCTATCTTCCATTGCACTCTTCCTTACCTGAGGTTTGGCGTGGCGTTTGCTTGTGATTGCACTCTTTCCATGCGTACGAATATAGGATAATTCGATTACAGCGATATTATTTATGGTATACGAAGCAAGCCCGAAGTACTGAGCAGCAGAACAAGACGCGCCTCAACATACATCATTTCCTCAGTATCCCACGCAATAAGCCTTTCTTCCTCCGGGTGGACTCGTCAACAGCTGTGTCCATTGGGAACGGGAGACACATCGAAGGTGTTGTCGGTGATGACGGTAATATTGAGGGACTCTTCCGGCTCAGCGCAGAGTCTGTAGATGTCGAGCGCGTGTGACGGCCAAGGAGCGGACGGCGTCGCTTTGACTGTGAGTCGGCTTCGTCCGTGTGCAGCGAGTTTTCCACGGAGGAGTTGGAGGAGTCCCGCCGCTCGGAAAGCGCCTCGTGCGACGACCGAACGCGAGGGCTCGGGTGGCCGCTACCTATTGGGCTGGACTGCGCGGACGCCCCGTCGGATAAGGACTGCGGCGTGCGAGGGGCGACAACGCTGACGGGTGCAGTGGACGGGCGCCGCGGCCGGCGCGTCAGCTTGCGTCGCTCGGAGGACGACTTTCTCCTCGTACGGACGGGCGACGGCGCTACGTCTGGGGAGAGGGGTGAACGCGCGAATGACGGGGACGCCAGCTCGGTGGACCGCCGCGCACGGCTGCTCGTCGCGAGCTTGCTCACGCGGGCGAGCGCGTGCTCTTCGACTTCGAGGCACTTCTGGCAGAAGAGGTCCAGAAGTCGTGCTCGGAGGGTTGGCCGAGGCGGGCGGGCAGGTGCCGGCGGGTGTTGCGGACGACGATGGATGTGATGATCGCAAGGTGCTTGCCGAGGTCGAGCATGCGGGGGGCGGGGCAGAGCTTCGTTGTACAGCAGCGGCAGCGCATTGGCTTTGCGTTCAAAAGCCGTTGTAATCCGTGCCCGTTCTCGCTTGTCGACAACTCGCGTGGGCGACGTTGGAAGACTGTCGGGACCAACAGACGAAATCGCAAGAATGTAGTCAACCATGGTGTCCGAAGAGCTCGTGAGGAAGTCCTTCACACCACGCATGAACTGCTCCTTCTGCAGATTCTGACTTGGTATAAGCATCAAGACGATATTCTAACGGCCAAAACTCACCGCGTTGAGATTAGCGAGGCTGCAGAGTACTTTGGCAATCAAGGTCAGGCTTCTCTGAACTGGCTCGTCTGTCAAGCCTACAGAACTGTCAACAAACAGTCTTGGCGGTTCACGAGTATTGACGAACCCGGCCAAAATCCAAACAAATGAGGCTTCAATATCGCCGGAATGAAGAACCGAAGGAACACGAAAGCTGAGACACCTTGCCATGGCAGATCTGGGTAACGGTCCTCTCTGACGTGGTATCGATTCTCAATGAGCGTCCGTACATGTAGGAAAAGCCTTCGCATCTCTCTGCAGACATATGTCAGAGATCCCTTAAGAGCCAGCCTGTGTAGAGGAAACTCACTCAGGGCACTTGTCACGGGCCTCGTAGATTGACTTCCAAAATTCCTGACACCATTGCACGAGGAGATCCACGTTCTTCTCGACACGCTTCGCGCTCTTGCCACTGCGCACCGGGTCAGTCTCAATACAGACCCGCTCCGAGCATAGTCGTCGGATGGCCGGGCCCACGCTAGCTTCGAGAAACGCAGCGCCGTGAGTGACCATGAAAATCTCCATAGTCTTCGTGAACACGGTGTTTCCTCGGCTGACAAGGTGAGATGAGTAGTCGGCTGATACCACACGAGAAGGAGCTCACAAGAGTGGTCGCATGCGCTGTAGATCTCTCGGGTAAGAAGACGTTTTACAGGATGAAAGGCAAAATCACTGACATCGTTCAGTACCGTCGACTTCACGATTAGCAAGGTCCATGATGCAGTCGACAAGACTGTCTTTGGCTAAGGCGACAGACACGAGGTTACTGGATATACTTCTTATGCTCAGCTTGCTTTCGAGCTCCGTAATCCAATCCAAGTAGTTCTTATCTTGCATTGCCTAGAGAGCCTTGTCAGTTCTGTAACAGTGCTCGGCTGAAAGAGGCACGGTAACCTGGAGGACCCCAGAATACAGTGCGTGGGGTAGGATGATCTCTCTATGGGACGTGTGAATCCCGTGTCCATCGGAGATGGTCAAAACAGACTTACTCATCAACGCGGATCTTCAGCCTTATTTCGCCAACGATGGCAGCCTGGCTCTGCGTGTTTAACACCGGAAACCACCCTCGACATGCTCACCTCTCCGAAAGTTCATGAGAGGGATAGCCGTGCTGCCAATCTGGACAGGCTTCAGCAGCTTCTTGTCTCGCCAGACCGCGATCTCCAAGGTTTCGAACGGTGGGAGATCGGTAAACGTGAAGCTTTCGTGCCAATCGGGCGAGCCCACGCCCTTCCGCACCGTGGTTTTGCCGGCGAGAGTACCGTTGACCAACACGGAGCAATACACGTCCATATCCAGCGTCTCATCCAAATCACCCGGACCTGCGTCATCTCCTAACGGACGAGAAGCACCGAGGTTCCGGCCTTGGATGCAGGCAAGCTCGACTTGTCGCCACATGCGGTAGAGGCCGCCTTCGGCCGAGTTTATCCAGCGACCGTAGACTTCTGGAATAGCGTATGAGCGAAGGAGAAGGAGTCACATGTTGAGAAGCTCGGTGTCTGGAAATTGGATGTAGATGGGTTCTGGGTCGGCGGTGGGGCACATAGAGATCTGACCACTACGATTTTGTGAGCAGTGTTTCGTGAAAAGGCGTGTTACAACATTCGCACATCTTACAGAATATCCCGATGACATCTTTCCTATCGAATAGTGAACGGTGTACATATCGAATGTCCGTGTGATTTAGCGTGTGCACGTTGTCGTCTCCGTACAATATTGTATACTGTGGCAAGTGTTAAGTTCAACGAAAATAGTGCATATATGCGGCTCACTTACATCAATGTACACTTTCAGGAAGCATCCTTCGTTATATTCTACGAGTTTGATAGTCGCGGGCCGCCAATGCTCACCACCACCTGAGCTACGTGACAGACTCAGCCAGCTTGACTTCTCTGAGTATAATCAATGTCAGGCAGGAAAACCATCAAGGAGTTCGCTACGTGCCTTTGACCTTCCGCTGTCCCAAGTCGCTTGAGCTTGGCATATTCCTCAACGAGTCCCGTTTCTCGCTCTTCTTCCTCGGTATTGGTGACTGGAACTACAGCAGTGCTTAGAATATTCGTAAATGGCTCCACATGACTATGTGCATGCGTACCTTGCGGTTGGCGGTCGCAGCCTTAGACATGAATATCTCGACTTGAACGTCAAATTCTTGGGGCCCGAGGTCTCTACAGTAGACGTGCTGTGCCGGCTGGAGGGGCCAGCCACGGGCAATTCCTCGTCTCCATACATATTTGTAGTCCTTCAATTCACGCAAGGACTTCAGCCCAGAGTGTGTGCCACGATTCCCGCGTAGATGAATGCGCGTGACGTCTGAGCAAGCAATAGTCGGCAAAGCAGAGAGTAGTAGCAGTGATTTGACAAGCGTCCGAGGTTCCAGAGCAAAATCGAAGGCAGAATTCCAGCAATATCGTCCGTAGAGTGCAGAAATGACGTCCAGAGGTCCGAGAGGGATGAGAGGAAGGCGGTGCGGTTGGGAGGGCGTCCCGCAACGAGGCAGGTCGCGGCGCGTCGGCTATGAGGTTCGGCTTGCTACTTATCGCACGGGAGCTTCCCGCCCAAACAGGAAGGTGAGTAAGTCCAGGCTGTTCAACGGCGGCCCTCTCGGTGCGAGAGGCGGTTCCCCTGCATGCTGTCCGCCGCCGCCCTGCACACATGCTGGGATCAGCAGCTGTAACCTGAACTATACGGCTCATCTATCACAAATCTCTCAAAGAGCCTTCACCGTACCTCAGATGGCGGCTGCATCGGCGGCCGCGCCACTGCATTCGCTCGAAAGAGTCACCAAGAGTGCCATTCCTAAGGACATCGGCGTTCGCGTTCATTTCGGAGGAGACGCAGGCACTGTGTACTGACAGATCACCCAACCATATACACCTTCATCATACCTTCATCAAAGCAACCGATTCATTCGACAGGCTATACAAGAGCGTCGTCCGCGCATCTCTATTCATTTCCGAAATTCCACAATCAACCTGGCGTGCACAGAATAGTAAGCGAACCACACCAGGCCCCAGCGATTATGCAAAGCAACACATGTGAATGTGCGTATAAAGCACACAAGGAACCCAACTAATTATTTTCAGCGAAGAGGGGTGAAGCAAAAGTGGATGCTATATTAAACAGGATGTCATTTTTGGGGTATCGTGGCGTGATGCATCTCTTGACGTACGACGCAGGTATGCACTGCGTCGTTCTCTCCTGGCGTGCGGCTGGTCCATGTTCTTACTCGCTCTTGTGCCTGTTTGACCGAGCCCGATCAGCTTATGAGGTATTGAGCTAAGCGACATTACATACGTATGTCCGTTTGCCGCTCCGTTTGCCTTGCCGTTGGCAATCGCCTTGCCCTTGCCCTTTGCCGGCTTCTTGTACGTCTGGATGTAGAAGTTGATGAAGAGCACCAAGTAGCTGGACAGCAGGACGCATCCAAAGACCGCGGCGGTTTCAGTTCCCGCGCAAGTGCCAAGGTGGGGGAGGTGGGGAAGTAATTGTAGGCATAGTAGTTATACGCTAGATTGCGCGTATTAATATCCAACTTGCATCTTGGAAACTTCCACAATACGCACTGGCAAAGTACACGACGAAAAGATCGATGACAAATTGTGTGATTTGCATAGTCGTAAGGTACTTCTTCCACTGTGGACCGAAGTCAGCTCAGCCCCAAGACCATTACATGCTGAACAACATACCCAGATCTTGGCACCACCCGCGGTAGCATAGTAGTAGTAGTCTACGAAGACGTCAGCCGCAACATAACCAAGAGGCCAACTGTGTACGTACACATCAATACATGTACGGCAAGATTGATCGAGATGGGAATCCATTGCTAAAAGGTTCAATCAGTGAGGGTTGGAGGTAGACCGGGAAATGATACACACTACACTGGTGCGGCCGTTAAGCTGAGTATAACACAGGAGGGCAGTAGCAGAGTGGTGGAAGACATGCAAGAAAGCTATCAAACATATGTTAGATGGGAAGAGGTTTCAAAAGATAAGCAGCTACCGAGGGGCTTCTTCTTCAGAGCGAGGAACACGGTGTCGAGCAACTCAAGGTACTTGAAGTAATAGTTGATCATATAGTAGAATTCCAGACGCTAGGGAATCATCAGTCATCAGTACCATGGAGACACGTCAATTTGACGCGTCGTAGACGTACATTGGTCCACATCCCCGACGAGCACATGCCCCACCACACACCATTCTTGTAAGTCATCGGGATGACCTCCTCAAGGATGAGGAGCATCACGAGTAAGCTACTACTGCTGAGGGGAGGATGTTGTGCAACTGGAAAAGGTACTGCAGCTTCAGCGGCTGCTTGTCCTTCATGAACCATCGGGTGGTGAAGATGATGACGAGGTAGGCAACGAGAGTAGGGAAGACCTCTTGTGGCGTAGAAAGGGGTTTTGCCGTTGACATAGCTCGTAAGGTAGTAAGGAACGGAAGGCAGAGGGACGTGAGCAAGAATGAAATCCGCGAGGGGCGCCATGGGAGAGACAGTGGGGTCGACGTCGAAGGGAGGAGGAAACGTAGCACGCAAAAAACCCGCCTGAAATCTCGAACGACAGCGCGCGCTTTAGCGCGCCGGAAAGACACCGGCAGATGCCGGTAGCCACGTGCATGTAATATAGGCGATGGTACCAACGGCCTGCGACTGGCTGCCCACGACGAGCTCTTGCATACATGTGTTTGTTCCCATGTGGGCACAGATCATGACTGCATGCGAATTGCGAGACGGCAACAAAACGGCGCGGTTGACGGTCACAAAGAGGAGACAAGACGGAGTCTGGGTCACACTGGAGTGGAAGGGACCGCAAGGCGTTGTCTAGACGGACGAGGATATATACATGCCAATAACAGTCCATGATGATTAGGTATAGCGAGAACGACTAAGAGACGATCAACATGCCGGCAGCCAGGAGAGTTGAGAATGATGTGCGTGAGTATACAGATGCGCGTGGAGGCGAGAGCGACAGAGGAATCAGAGCATGATGAGAACAATAAATCATTACGTGATAACGAGAGCCAGACCGTCTTCGAGATCGGCCAGCAAAGCTTTTTGGCTAGGATTACAATTTAGTCTGGTGGGAGACCTGAGCATCCTGCGATACATACCGTAATTGCAAGTGTGCATTTTCTACAGCCGCCAGTGCCGCCGTCTTGATCTTGCTGGCGTCCACATCCGAAGGCAAAGCGCAGACCACGCACGTCGAGCAGCTGGAAGGCTGGAGACGATACGATGTTGGGATCTGTCAAGCATCTCAGAACCTGGATACCACAGACGCCCATAACGCAGACTCACCCCTTGGGATCGGAGAGCCTCGACGAGGTTGTGGACAAAGACGAGCGACCGCGTTCGGAGTTCATGCAAGTCCTGCGCATCGACGACTGGATCGATTGGGTCAATGACCGACTCCTTCGGAACAACAATGGGTTGAGCTTACAGGTGTCACACGACGGGACGGTCGTCGGCAAACTGCAGTGCAGACGGACAGCACGTCCAGAGCGACTGATCAGCCTGGAATGAGGTGTTAGAACGCAGTCCACGGGAGAGACGAAGCGTCGCATACGCACTTGGCGAAGGGTTCTACCGCCTCCTGCAGGTTCCCGAGCTATTGACACACCCGGTTAGCTAGCCTGAATCGTAAGGACGTCACGAGACTTGCCTCGTTCAGCTGCACATCCTTGACCTGATGGACGCGTTCCTCGACGTGGAGAGGGATGTGTGCAAGCTGGGGATGGCCTGGGGCTGTTGTACTGAGAGCATGGTGGGCGGAGGGGTGCACGGAGGAGAATAGGGTGGTGATATGGGCGTTTGGCTTGATATAGGGTAGACGGTGGGTGTAAACAGAAGTCAGCAAACTGAAGGGGCCCGTGCCGTTTTATGGACCGAATCCTCGTTGCCAACTTCGCGGAGGGAACCGGGTGCTGACGGCGTGGTTTCGGGCTTATGACACTAAGGAGGCTGTTTGTTGGGGTCCAGGTCGTGTAAATGCACCAGAGGCGAAAATGCTATGCAGGATACCGTCATTAATGCCAGAGGACTGCAGCTTAAGTAGGGCCTAAAGCGTGGCGAAGTCGTCTGACCCAAAGGAAGAGACATCTACAGAACAAATGTGAAATTTCCACCAGATCAAAGTAGCTGGTTTGGCCGGGAGCCCGGACTCAGCCTACGGTCGGTCAATTGATAGACACGCCGTGCAATGTGGCCACGGGTCAACGTAAACTTTACGAACATGCGAAAGAGGGGTTCTCTCGGCACTGGGCTGCACGCATCTCTACGTGGGTGTAGCTGGTGAACATTCGGTCGAGACGGCAGAGCGACGGAGGCTGCGAACTCTTCAAGCGCCCGGCGGCATCCACAGGCACCGGCAGCCGCCGCCGGGCAACGGCGCACCGCCCGTACATAGATCAATCTCAGTCCGGACCATCGTACCGCATTGGGATGGAGTCACCAGCAAGTGACGTATCGCGCGCTCAGCTTTGCGCACGTCGGGCGCTTGACTTTCGAAGTCGTACACAATCGCGAGCCAAGCACAACGCGAAGCGACCCTACAGACCACACACTACGCTTGCCTGTACTTGTACATAACCCACGCGACAATATACGACACTTACGGCCTTGATCTCGAGAGCTCGCCAGAATGTGGTGGCTCGACCCGGGAAGGAGGTCCTGAACATTGTGCGTCGCGCTTGTCCTCGCGGACCACAACTGTGTACTCCACAATTTCATAGTTGTTCAACCGGATATTGGCCCCATATGTTGAAAACTTGGATATGAACCAGGTCAACTATGGAATTGGTCAAGGTACGCAAATATTCTATTCGTTCTCTTGTCGCAGTATCGGAGACACCACAACTAGGTCAATTAACGCTACGCAAGCTGCACTTGAAGAAGGGCGCGCTGGACAAGTTCAGGCTGCCGGTAGATGTTATTGAAGGTGCGCTATCATCTCATCCATGCTTGGTTCATCGCTGATATCACAGCTTCAAAGGCCATCTGGGGAAGTTCACTTTATCGCTACATTGGATGAACTTGGGCAACCAGCCAGTGGAGATTCTGATTGAAGATGTATATCTGCTCGTGGTCCCCTCTTCCGAAAGCACATACGACCCAGCAGAAGAAGAGCGACGAGCACAGGCTGCGAAAGCCGAACGTCTACAAAATGCCGAGCTTCTCCATGTAGAAAGCCAAAGCGAGCAAGGTACTACTCACGCCACCTACACCATTCCAACCGGTTGACTGAATGATTTTTAAGACTCCCCCGCAGCAGCAGGGCCTGGTATCTTCCCTAATTGCCAAAATCATCAATAACCTCCAGGTGACTGTAAAGAACATCCACATACGATACGAACAAGCTCAGTGTGCCTGGGGTTGGTCATTAATTACATGAAGCGAGCTTGCGATGCTGAATGGTCTTTAGCATCCATTTTCTGCTGGTATTACGTTGGCTGGTTTCACGGCGGTGTCAGTGAACGACTCGTGGTTGCCTG
>JAKOGH010000578.1:0-21849 GCA_024811115.1 Terana coerulea
CACTGCGGAACCCAAGAGATAAATCCCGAGGATTTATGGTGTAAACACGTGGTGGTCTGAAACAAAATGGCCAGTATAAGTCACGCGCATTAATTAGATATTCCTTTTTGGGAAATATATCCCTTAAATGAACGCGTAAATCTACCCGACTAACTCTATATTCTTCCCGGTAACTCACAGAGCTTTACTCTGAGAATAAATCCCACATATCTCTCGTGGCTTTTCTGTGGATTTATAATGGGCACATTACTTGAAGGCAACAAGATAAATCGACTAGATAAATAAAAAACAAGTTGCACATGTATCCAGCATGAACTAGGCAGAGGTCTTCAGAATACATCTGCAGGATTTATTGTAGTGATATATTCCACCTAACACAGTGAGAGATATTGAGGACATATGGTTGACATGAGTAAAATAAAGAACACAGATATATTCATCATAAATCATGTATTGCATATCTCCAGGATAAATCCAGCAGAACCTCAGACACTTAGAAACAAAGATGTCTGCAGAAGATAGTAGTTAGTTGCATTCAACATAAGCCTTTTGACTATGGACACTAAACACACAATGCACATTGGTAGATTCACATAGAATTGTAAATTTAGTGAGAGCTATCAACTTTTGTATACTTTGCACAGTGGCGGCGTATTTGTAGAACTTTGTTGCCCAAGTTAACAACCTCGGCCATTAACTTGGGCAGCGAAGTTCTACAAATACGCTGCCATTGTGCAATGTACACAAAAGTTCAAGATAGTCCTTGCTGGATTTGCAGTTGTATCTGAATATATTAATGTGTGTACTAGTAAGTTTGTTGTCAGTAATCAAAAGTCTCACATTGAATGAGTCTATTTCTAACTACTACATTCAGCAGACATCTATGTTTCTAAGTGTTCAAGGTCCTGCTGAATTTATCCTGGAAATATACGTGATTTATAATGAATATATCTGTGTTCTTTATCTTACTTATGTCAACCGTGTGTCCTCAATATCTCTCGCTGAGTTAGGTGGAATATATTGCCACAATATATCCTGTGGATGTATTCTGAAGACCTCTGTCTATTTCATGCTGAATACATGTATGACTTGTTTTTATTTGTCCAAGGAATTTATCTTGTTGCTTACAAGTAATGTGCCCATTATAAATCCACAGAAAAGCTACAAGAGATACAAGGGATTTATTCTCAGAATAAAGCTCTGTAAGTTATCAGGAAGGATACAGAGTTAGGTGCGCAGATTTACGCATTCATTTAAGTTGTATATCTCCTGAAATGGAATATTTAATCAATCCACGTGACTTATGCTGGCCATTTTGTTTCAGACTCCCACGTGTTGACACAATAAATCCCCAGGATTTATCTCTTGGGTTCCGCAGTGTCTGTAAGCCTGGAATTGTTTAGGCGGTGACCCTCGCTCAGAACCATCAAGTGTCATCGGTCATTAAAATAGAATGAAATACTGAATTGGATTGCTGGTGAAACATTGGTCTTGCGTAACTTATGTGGCCTCTTCCGGTTCCCAGCAATTCCGCCTCATATGCTCCTCAACGGCACCTTGTACGGCGTCGGGTTTGAACAGGCCCGCGTCGCATGCCCTCCGCAAAATAGCCTCCATCCACTCGCGATGAAAAAGCACACCCGAGCTAGAGCCGTTATTTGCCTTCCCTTCGGGCATCAGGACGGCAGCGACAGGCTCGAGGGTGAGTTCCATCAGCCGCCTGCGCTGCTCCAAGTCCAGCCGTCCCAGGGAGTAGTGCTCCATGTGCATGAGCTTCAGGTCCTTCGTGCCGGCCATCACGTCTCGCGCATTCATGGTGGTCGCCACGGCGTACGCGGCATCCATCCCCGTCGCGTGTGGCGCATAGAGCGTCCTGCGCACGACGCGGTGGCCCTGCGTGCCTGCGGACCAGGTCAGCGCCCAGAGCAGCGTGGCGGCCGGCTGGCCGCACTGGCGCGTCTCGGCGGCGAGGCGCACGTCCAGCGGCTGGTCCATCTCCTGTGTACCCTGGCGCATCGGTATGGTCGGCGGGCCAAGGGTCTGTGGGGAAGTCGGCGAAGGTGTCGGAGGTGCCGCTCGAGACGGAGGGGATGGACTCGGTGCGCAGGCGCGAGGGCCGGAAGGCAGGGGATGTGGAGGCGGAGAGTGGTGGCGAGGACGTCATCGAGTTCTGAGAGCGTGTGCGGATAGGCATGGGGCGGGCGCATGCGAATGTTTGTGACGTGGGAGAGGGTGGTAGGCACTGTTCGTTGGAAAGAGAGCGGACGCGGAGAGGCGTGATGGTGAGCGTTTGGTGCATGGCGGTCTTGACGATGCCTGTGTTCTGCGGGTTTATATACCCGAGTGGTCAATGGCCCGTAACAAAGAATGGGAAGCTTACCGATCAAGGTGGCCGGATGTGATGCCTGGTCGGCGCGTGGCCACTAGGCAGAGAATACAAGGCAGTCTTACAGCTGCCTATAAGACGCTGCGTGCCTAACGGCACCTCATAAAACGCAGGAGCAGCATGTAAAACGGGTTTTGGGCGCAGTCGGCCAACGCTCAGTGCTCAACGTCGCACACATGCCGCTTCTGTGGCGTGTGGATGTTCGGTGCTTCAGGTGCCAGGTATCAAAATAAGGTCTTGGGGACGGTGCGGGCACTGCGCATAACGTCGAGGACGGTAAGAGTGATGGTGTGCAGCACCCGAGAGGGTGCAAACACGTAAGGGATAGGTACAAGTATGTGAGTGACCTATATATGCTACGAGTGGTGTCCGGGTGCAGTAAGCATAGTAACGGTACCTTAATAATACTAAAATACCGAATCTGACACTCCCCTTCAAGCCCTGCAGTGAGAAGACGAGCTGTAGAGGCTTGCAGTGAAAGAACAAGAGAGCAAGGGTAAAGGGAGATATAAAAGAATGAATGTGGATATGGGGTTCAATGGATATGTGCGAAGCAAGACTTGGGGACATGGGCGAGACGAAGGTGACAAATGGGGGTAAGCAAAAACTCAATCCAACTGAGAACGTACAAGGGCAAAGACCGAACGCGCATCCGAACACATCGGATGGCGCACCAAATCGCGCGAGTACTCCGACTCCAGCGCGTGCATCAAGCCAACACTTGGTGACGCTGGTCACCCAATCCAGGGGACGGCGGCACGCATGCCGTGCACAACAGCGCTCACCTCGCAAGGGAGCCTGTTTGCGTCTGCACCTCGATACAACCAGGAGTATCCAACTCCTAACCCTAGACCATATACTTGTCCACCAATCGCAGATGGCGCTCTTGAAGGCGCGCGAGTGCTTGCGGAAAGACGCACGGATGAACGAACGAGGATGCTGACAGTCGGGATATCAGCGGCGCGTCGGTGTCGAGTCCTCTTCAGGACACTGATCGGATAGGCGGCGACGGCGGCGGGACAGCTCAGCGCATGAGCGTCGACGAAAGCACGATGGGCCGCGAGATCAACTCGACCGAATGACGACGGGAGTGGCGCAGGCAGGCACGGCTGCCGCGCGGATGAACGGATGGAGCTCAGGCCAGGAACGGCTAGCGAGCGATGAGCGGATTCGGCGCAGCGAAGCGCCGAGAGTCGCAGAGGGCGGCGTCGGCCGACGACGACGCAAAGTCGTACGAGGGGTGTGGTCGACAGCGAGAGCGACGTGGGGAATAGCGACGGGGCCATAGAATGAACGAGAGGTCCCCAAGAGTGCCGGTCGAAGGGGTAAGAGACCGACAGGCGGCTTTGGTGCCGGGAGCCAACCGGGACGCGTTTGTATCAAAATAAGGTCTTGGGGACGGCGCGGGCACTGCGCATAACGTCGAGGACGGTAAGAGTGATGGTGTGCAGCACCCGAGAGGGTGCAAACGCGTAAGGGATAGGTACAAGTATGTGAGTGACCTATATATGCTACGAGTGGTGTCCGGGTGCAGTAAGCATAGTAACGGTACCTTAATAATACTAAAATACCGAAATCTGACACCAGGTGCCAACTGCGTGCAAAGTCAGATTTCGGCCAGACGGAAAGCCTCTAAGAAGCCTTTCAACGGCCTTCCTTTCAGAGTGAGAATGCCCGAAAGGATCCCCTTTGGGTCGAAAAGGAAGACCTTCCGAAAGGTTTTGCGCACTTTCCCTTGCGCCTAAAATCCGAGCATGCCTGCCAGTGCTTGCGGGTGCCAGGTGCCGCACGGGCGATAGGCAACCGTCTCGATGCTCTGATTCGTATGGACGCTCCCCTGGGTACGAGACTGAAGGCAAGCGAACGGATTGGCAGGTGCCACGAGGAACCACGTGGCAGCACCTAACACCACGCCGTGCGCCACAAAGCCTCCGGGCGTGCCATCAGCGCGCACGCCAGATCAGGAAGCACACGGGCTCTGATGGCGGGATGCCGATCGATTTCGATCTCAGGATCTGCAACAGCGTGGACGAGCAGCGTGGTCGGTCTCCACCATGTCTCACGTTGTCTCACGCTGTCGGCAGCAGAGACGTCGCTCGGACCCGGGGTGTGCTGTCACGCTGACTCGCCCCGGCGGCCGTGTTTTCGGTTGCGGGCAGCAGAGTCAAACGCTATAAGCGTCCGCGTCCCCGTTGCGATCGGCGACCACACTGTTTTCGCGATGCTCCCGCTCACCGAACTGCTCTTGCCGACGCTCGCCGCCGCAGTCTCTCTGCCGCTGCTGCTCGGACACGCGACCGTGGTGTACTACAAGAAGAAGGATGCGGAGGACCCGCCCGGCCTGCGCGTCGGCGCGCTGACGCGCTTGCTCAGGCTGGCGCGCGCCCTCTGCTGCGCTGCGCTGCTCGCGCTGGCGCTGTACCAGTCCTGGAGCTCCTCCGACTGGTCTTGGGCGAGCATCGGTCTCTGCGCGACTTTCGTACGTGTCACGTGTCAACGGTTTGCCGGACGCTCTACTAACTCAGCATCGGCGCAGGGATATACCACCGTCCTCAGCCTCGCCCGTTGTCTCCCAAACCTATCGTCGTCTCTGAACTACATCGTGTCCGTGCACCTCACTGTCGTCTTGCTGCTCACGTGGGGCATATATGCCTACCGTGACCTCTGGCCGCTCGCGACGTTCACCCTCGCGCCCGCGGACGGCAGTGAAGGACCGCTCCTCTGGGTCAAGCTCACCCTGCTGTCTGCCGCCGCCGTCGCCATCCCGTTCGTCAGCCCACGCACGTTCATCCCATACGACGCCCAGGTGCGCTTGTCCGCGTCCCGCTTGCGGCGTGTCATGCTGACTGGGCCGGATGTATGCAGGACACGGCGGCGGCGGAGGGCCCGGAGCAGACCGCGTCCGTGCTCTCGCGCCTGCTCTTCACCTGGCTCGACGCATTTATTCTCTTCGCCGCTCGCAACCCGAAGCTGGCGCAGCACGAGCTGCCGGCCCTTGCGCGACGCGGACGCGATGCGACACCTCGTCGGTCGGAGCTTCCCCGTGCGTCGCCTTTCCGTGCACCGTCGTCTCCCCCGCCTGCTGACTATATGCGCGCGGCGTTGGGTAGTACCTCGACCCGCTGCAGCGTGGGTCTCAGCGGCACCTGTTCTGGCGGCTGATGCGCCTGTACTGTGCGTCTCGCTTCCTCCCCGTTTTCTTGCGTCTGCGGTGTTCACCCGAACGGCAGTCTGGGAGCACGTCGAGCTCGTGCTGCTGCTGACCATCATGGGCCCGACGTACTTCATCGCGCCGGCGGCGATCAACCGCATCCTCACGTGCGCCCCTCCCTCCTCCCCTCCGCGCCACAGGAGGCTGACCAGCCGCGTGACCATGCAGGTACATCGAGACCGGCGGCGCCGGGCGCCATCGTGCGCCCCTGGGTGTGGCTCGCGCTGCTCCTCCTCGGGCCCGTGTCCATCACGCTCGTCTCGGGCCGGTACATGTTCGTCGTCGTGCGTCGCCCCTTCCTCCTCGCGTGTGTGTGTGTATTATGCTGAATGGGGTGCTGGGCGGTTAGTTGCGCGTGCTGGCGTGCGCGCAGGGCGTGCTGACGCAGCTCGTGTTCGAGCACGCGCTGCGCATGCGCGTCGGCGCCGAGGCGCGCACAGACGCCGAACAGGACACCATCCAGCCCGACACCGACGTGCCCGCTGTCGAAGACGAGAACGCCGAGGCGCCGTCCGCGAGCGCGAGCACGACCGCCGCGTCCCCCGCCTCCGAGCCCGACACGGCCGTCGGCGCCGACGCAGGTCACGATGCAGATGAAGGTGGGGACGGGAAGACGGCGGGCGGGCAGAGCAGCCTCGTCGGCCGGCTCACGAACCTCGTCACGAACGACGTCGGCGCGCTCGAGGCGGGCCAGACGTTCATCATGACCGGTGCGTGCTTTCCTATCCCGCGTTGCGGGGCTGTGTGCTGATGGGTGGATGGATGGGCGGGCAGTGTACTACACGCCGCTGCAGATCGCGGGCAGCATCGTGTTCCTGCATGCCATCCTCGGCTGGAGGTGCGTGTCTCTCGTCCCTGGCCTGACGCCCCCGCTGACGCGGCGCTGGGACATGTGCGGTGCGCGCAGCGTGTTCGTCGGCGTGGCGGCGATGCTCGTCGCGATGGGCGGGCCCGCGCTCATCACGCGGTTCGCGCAGCGGCTGCAGGTCGCGAAGATGAAAACCGTACGTCCCGCGCCCTCTCCTTTACATCCCCCTCTCCTAAACGCCCCGGCAGACCGACGCGCGCGTCAGTCTCGTCAGCGAAGGTGCGCCGCCTTTTCGTTTGCCCCTCCGTGTTTGTGTATGTTGAGGTTGGATGTGGGTGTGTCGGGCAGTGTTCGGCTCCGCGGTGCGCATGGTGAAGCTCTTCGGCTGGGAGGCGCGCGTCGCGGCGCAGATCGACGCGCGGCGGCGCGCGGAGCTCGTGCTCACGCGCCGGTTCCGCGTGCTCGGGCTGCTGCAGAGCCTCTCCAGGTGCGTTTCTCCTCCTTTCCTTTTTATGTGCGCTGGCGACGAGAGTTGATGGGGTGGTGGGGTGCGAACAGTAATGTGCCGCCGATGCTGAGCATGGTGCTGACGTTTGCGACGTATGTGAGTCGGCGGGGTTGTGTGTGCGTGTGGCGTGCGGGCTGACGCGGTGGACATGGGTAGACGTTGGTGATGAAGCAGCAGCTTACCGGTGCGCCGTTCTTGTCTTTCCTTCCTAGTCTCATGTGTGTTGATGGGCACCCGCAGCCTCGCGCGTGTTCTCCTCCGTCTCCATCTTCGCCATACTGCAGGACAACTTCCGGGGCACCGCGTCCGGCATCCCGACGCTCATCCAATGTGAGCCTTTCCACCTTCGTTTTGTGGGTGTGTGCGGCTGATAAGGGGCGTGCGGGCAGCGTGGGTCGCGCTGAGCCGGATCGACGCGTTCCTGCGCAAGGTGCGCGCAGAGAGCATATCGTTGTCTCCTCACACTGACGAACGTGCCGCAGACCGAGCTCCTGGACGCCTACACCGCCTCGAACGCCGCCGCCGCCCGCCCAACCGACACGTCTCCAGAGGGACGACGGCGCGATCGGCATCCGCGCGGCGGCCTTCACGTGGGACAAAGAGACGGCCGTCTCTGATCGTGCGGCGCACACCCGGCGCGCGTTCCGGCTGCGCGTCGAGGACGAGGTCGTGTTCGCGCGCGGCGCGGTGAACCTCGTCGTCGGCCCGACGGGGTGCGGCAAGACGTCGCTGCTCATGGCGCTTCTCGGTGCGCCACCTCCTGCATTCTTTGTCGTTTCTGTGTGTGGGCTGATAGCAGGTGGACGCAGGCGAGATGCATTACACGCCGACGGCCCCGGGGGCGTATGTATCGCTGCCGAGAAAGGGCGGGGTCGCGTACCACGCGCAGGAGAGCTGGGTGCTGAACGACACGATCCGCGTGCGTGCTTCGGCCTTCTGCAGGAGGGAATTTCGCTGACAGAGAGTAGAACAACATCGTCTTCGGGGCGCCGTTTGACGAGGAGCGGTACACTAAAGGTCGGTCTCACGGCTGGATGTTTATAACGGAGCTGATGGACGAGGAACGGCAGTGATAAGGCAGTGCGCGCTCGACAGGGATATTGGCCTGTTTGAGGCGGGCGACGCGACCGAGGTTGGGGAGCGCGGGATCACACTAAGGTCAGTGTTGCAGGAATTTTTGCACTAAATCCATGTGTTGACTGGTGGCGTAGTGGAGGTCAAAAAGTGCGCGAACGGTTCAGGTGAAGAGAATAGTCACTGATGGTGTTACAGGCACGGATTACGCTCGCGCGTGCGGTGTACTCGACTGCGGAGATCCTTCTTCTCGACGATGTACGTGAAGCGGGCCGTTCAGCTATATGCCTCCCCGTTGATAAACTTGCACAGGTCCTCGCTGCGCTCGACGTGCACACTGCGCAGTGGATCGTCGACCGCTGCCTCCGGGGCGACCTCGTCAAGAGCCGCACCGTCATCCTCGTCGTACGCCTCCTCCTCTCCATCCCTGGTCCCATTTCTCACTGAGCTCTTTGTGTATAGACGCACAATGTCGCGCTCGCGACGCCCATCGCCGACTTTGTCGTCTCGCTCGGCTCGGACGGGCGCATCAAGAGCCAGGGATCTCTGTCGGACGCGATGTCGCGCAACGCAGAGCTCTCCGCAGTGGTCGCGGAGGAGAAGGCCCATGGTGGCGATGCAGACGTAGAAGACGGAAAGAAGACCGAGGCGGGTGAGGCGGCGCGGACGGCGAGTGGGAAACTGACCGTCGAGGAGGAGGTCTCGGAGGGGCACGTTGGCTGGTCCGCAGGTGTGCATGTCACCATTTAAAGCGGATAAAAATGCTAACTTTGGCGTAGTGAAGCTGCTGCTGTCGAACACCGCCAGCGGGCCGCGCGTCTGGGCCTTCTGGGCGACGTTCCTCGCCGCGATGGTGTGCTCGCAGGCGACTGCGATCCTCAACCGCTGGCTCCTCGGCCTCTGGGCGCGGCAGTACGAAGAGCACGATGTCGGCGAGGTCTCAGTGCCGTAGTACGTGGATTGACGCCGTACGGGGCTTTGAATAAGGAGCTGATGGCTGGATAGCTATTTGGGGCTGTTCGTCGCGGGCACTGTGCTTGCGCTCGTCATCGAGGGCACGGCGTTCACGTTCTACACGTTCGGCATGCTGCGCGCCGCGCGTGTCGTCCACCGCGAGCTCGTGGACAGCGTGCTGCGCGCCACGATGCGGTACGCCTCTCTCGCCTCCTTCATCCGCTGTGTCGACGCTGACGTGCGTGGAACAGGTGGCTCGACCAGACGCCGTCGTCGCGCATCCTCGTGCGCTGCACGGGCGACATCGCGGCCGTGGACGGCATGGTCGCGATGAGCCTGTACATGGTCGTCGACTGGGGCCTCGTCGTCCTCCTCCGCTTCGCCGCCGTCCTCCTCTTCTCGCCCGTCTTCCTGCTCCCCGGCGTGCTCGTCGTCGTCGCCGGCGGCGTGCTCGGCCGGGTCTTCATCGCCGCGCACCTCGCGGTGAAGCGCGAGATGAGCAATGCGCACGCGCCGATCGTGGGCCAGGTGAGCGCGGCGGTTGCCGGGCTAGGTGAATTTTGCTTCAGGGGTGGGATGGGCTGTGCGACGCTCATTGGTGTGTAGTGTCTATTCGGGCGTATGGCGCCCAGGCGGCTTTCAGGCATGAGCTGTATCGCTCGATCGATCGGTACACGACGGCGGCCAAGACTTATAGGAACCTCTTCAGGTGCGCATACTCCTCCGGGGCATTGAAATCTCGAGCTGACCGCGAGTCATAGATGGGTTTCCATCCGCGGAGATGCGCTGTCAGGCTCGTTCTCGGCCGCCGTCGGGGCGTATCTCGTCTATTATTCACGCCGGGACCCCTCTACGATTGGATTCTCTCTGAGCATGGCAGGTGTGTTAAATATTACAGCGATCTTTTTCGTGCAGAGGACTGGACTCAGTGGGTGGTCTTTCATAGCGAGCTTCAGTAATATGATCATTTGGTGGTTCCGGGGTCTGAACGACTTCCAAGTGCAAGGTACGCTCCGACGTATTTATTCTGTAATGGGTGGAACTCATGAATTATTCCAGGAAACAGGTACGCATTGTGATCGAAATGAGACCGCAGCGACTGACTCATACACGCAGCCTTGAAAGGATTCAGCAGTATCTGGCAATCGATCATGAACCTGCACCGACTGATGCCGGGATCCCACCGGCATATTGGCCGACAAACGGAGATTTGACAGTGGAGAATCTCTCGGCGCGCTACTCCGGGGTATTAACATAGCATTTACAATTCTGTCAGGTGGCTCATGGTAGACCTTAGGACGGACCAGAGGTTTTGCACAGCATCTCGTTTACGATCAAGTCGGGCGAACGGGTAGGAATCGGTGCGTTAACTTTGCATTCTGCATTTGGATGCCATCGCTGAATCATATTTTTGCAGTTGGCAGGACTGGCAGCGGAAAGGTGAGAGCTCACGACCCTTCACGATACTCCAGTTTGCTCATCGGATGCAGAGTTCCTTGATGCTGGCGCTGCTACGGGGCATCCCCACTACCGGAAAGGTCTTTGTTCAGCGGCCTGCCCACAGACGCTATCAACCTCGACGCGCTGCGCACGAGCATCACCATCATCCCCCAAGTGGTCAGTGCTTTTTCCCGTTTGTTGCCAGGATTACGTACTTATCACGAGTAGCCCGAACTGCTTACCGGAACCCTGCGCGAGAACCTGGACCCGTTCTCGCAGTACGACGACGCTACCTTGAACGACGCTCTGAAAGCCGCCGGCTTATTTTCGTTGCAGAAGAACCTCGACGACAGCAGCCATAGGTTGACGTTAGACAGTGCAATCTCGAGCAACGGCGGTAACCTATCGGTGGGTCAGCGGCAGATGATGGCGTTGGCGCGGGCAATCGTTCGCCGCAGCAAGCTGTTCATCATGGATGAAGGTCAGTGCTCTACGGTCACCATGTTGTAAAACACTTGCTGAGCCCGAGGTATACTCTAGCGACTTCGGCTGTTGGTAAGCACATCGATTCTTGATAGCATCGATTGGGTCTGACATGCCCCGCAGATTATGAAACCGACGCGATCATACAGAAGGCGTTGAGAGACGAAGTCGCGCAGGATATCACGCTGCTCACGATCGCACATCGCCTACAGACTATTATGGACTACGACAAGATTGTAAGTGCCGTTATCATCACTCGCAAATGCCGCGCTAATTGCACGCATCAAAGATGGTCTTGGATGAAGGCCGCATTGTAAGTTGCAACGCCTTACCATCACGAACTAACCCATCTGACCATTCCTCCAGGTTGAGTTTGGAGCCCCACGAACATTGTTATTGGACCCTGGGGGATTCTTCAGGAAGCTGGTCGACGCAAGTGGGGATAGGGAGCGGCTGTACCAAATGGCGCATGGTTAGCGATTGTGCCGTGGTGTCCGCGACGGCGGGTGGTAGCTCTTACCGCGCCCGCAGACATCTCGCCAGAGGGGCTGGCTTCGTACTATCGAGAGGGTGTGCGTTCGTGTAGTATGCTTCATCAATCACTCGATAGCACGTTCTTTACGACTCGTATACATCAAGCGTTCTCAGCCTCATACAAGGGAGCCATCCTATCAAGACAAAGCCTAGGTGCAGCTCGTGCACGCACTCTGGGGACACTGATTCGGACTAGGACAGGTGGTACATCTCGCGGTAAAGACCTGGGCTGTAGCTTCCCGGAGGGCAGGGCGACTCGAGGGTAGATCCGGGCGCCGGAGAATACTACCCGGGATCCGTTGGAATGCACGAAGTGGAGCCCGTATCTAGTAGCAAATGCGCATGAGCGGCCATTTTACCCGGACACATGGATGAAACCTACTTGGCTGGTACGTTCCTGCCGGGCACTGCGAGTGGTGATCCATCAATTAGCAAGGACAGTCATTTGTATAGCGGTTGTACAATGAGGGCGTACCGGATGGCAAGATGTCGCACCTGCTTGTGGACCGTATGTTCCCGCAGGACAAGGCTCAGGTGCACCCATTGCACTGTTCGGACACTCCGTGCCTACGGGACAAGTTGTACAGACGGCGGTGAAGCCGGGGCTATAGGTCCCAGGCTGGCACGGGGACTCTAAGGTATTTCCCGGAGCAGGCGCATAGTAGCCTGGGTCGGTTGGAATACAGGATGTAGCGCCGCTATCTGAAAGAAACATGAGCATTATTCAGTATTGCAGGCTTGATCTTCACTTGTAAGCAGCGATTGAACTGACTGGGCTGATAAGTCCCGGGCTCGCACTATGTCAAGGGAAAAAGCTCTTCTGTCAGTAGGACATGAGGAGTATTGACATGAGAAGAAAGCGTACCGGGCTGCAGACGCCGTTTCCCGACGTTGAACTGTCCAGGAGGACAATCCTGAGCGCGTGCCCCGGCACCGACCAGAGCTATCGCAAGGGCGAGGAGCTGCGTGCGAGGAGAAAACATCCCTAAAAACTTGTGATGCCTTAGAACCCGTCACATAGCAGCCTTATATATTTGAGAGGTCGCCCTCAGTGATATACTAGCGCCTCCGACGCCCGCCAGGAATAGCAGAGAGCAATGGTAGCCAGGCACAAGAATGCCGACCGAGACCGGTAAGTAGGGTCGCTTTACAACTTGCGGCCTGTTGATTGGGGACAGTGACATGGAGGCCCCACTATGCCCGTGGCCGGGCACGTAGATATAGGCTCCTGTTGATTGCATTGCGAATCAGAGTTAGAGTTGTGGCAGAAAAGGGGCAAAAGGGCTCACATGTCCGCCAGTTCGACGCCTCCGCGTGTTGACTGTCGGCAAGTTTTCACTCCGATCCGTTGGGCAATGCACGGCGGCCGTGAGCGATCTTCTACTTGAAGTTAGCACATCAAGTTCGCGGAACGCCGGAAGATATGCCACCGCATATCATGAAAAGATGGCAAGTAAGTCAGCGCTCTCAAGCGACGATAGCAGCTCTTAGGTTATCCGATCTTGTACAGGGAGGGTCTGAAATAGGCAGAGAAGGATGACTCGCTGGTAGTTGATAAAGAAAGCATTCTCGTAGTGTACTAAAGCATTCTCGTAGTGTACTAGAGTACACCGGAAACATCTACTCCGCGGCCATTGTGGGCTCCTTGAGGAAAGTCGGTACTGATGCTGACTTCCTTCCAGTCCTCTATACGCTGCAACACATCCTCGCACGCCTTCTTTACCACACCGTAGCAGTCGCTTCCAAGGACAAATGTGTGCGGGACGGAAGTCTTACCCGCAGCACAACCTTCGGCTCGTACAACGTCAAGTATGACCTCGACACCACGCTTTGGATCGCCAGGCTGGTTTCCGTTGTACCCTGAGGAATGACCGTTAGTTGGCACCGGTCGTAGAGCGTAAGAATCATCATGCGTACCGGCGAGGGCAGATACAGTGCTGGCCGTGACACCTTGATAGTCGGGGATGAGGTTCTGTGTGGTGTTACGATGGTCCGGTGTGAGAAAACTGGTACGAAAGTAACCGAACTCGAAGCATAGGCTGCGAAGACCCAGTGGAGAGATTTCTTCATGCAGTGACTCAGAAATACCTGATAGAAATTTAGTCAATGTCTTCTTGAAGGCATCGATAGCACGTACAGCGTATGGCGAACTTGGTCGAGCAGTATAGTCCATAGGCGGCACCGCCACTGAGTACCGTCGTTCAGCAATCGGTTTAATCGTCAACGATATACATAGAAGCACTTACAGCCAACCACCCAAAGAGCCTATCCACACCACTGTTCCAGATTCACGAGCCCGCATGTACGGCAGGAACGCTCGCGCAACATTCAATGGGGCTAGGACGTTCGTGCTAGACAATGTTGGAATATGACGTCAGCGAGGCTTCGAGCATACAACGCAAGCGACTGACTTGTACTGATTGAAGGTCTCCTCGGGACTGAAACAAGTGATGCTAGTGGTAAGCACCGAGGATTTCATGAATAGAACATTCGATACGCACGAGAGTTCTTCCAGGGTGCCGACTTCGATGTAACCTGCAGCAGGTACATCTGCTTCGCATCCATGTTGAAGTAAAATGGGAGCATACCGGCGTTGTTCACAAGAACATCTATCCGCCCGTGTATCTCATCCGCCTGTTTGGCGATAGTGCGTAGCTCGTCCAAGGGGGCAACGACATCCAATTCAAGAACGTCGGCACCCTGTTCCTCGAGATCCGCAAGTTTGGAAAAGGACTGGGCTCGCGTCGTGGCAATCACTTTGTCACCGCGTCGTAGAGCTCCTAAGGCAAGATCGCGACCTAGACCGGTTCTGACCGTACTTATTAGGGGACATATGCTACGCATAACTCTGGAACGTACGAGCTTCCGGTGACAAGCCATACCAGCTGATTTAAGGAAGACGCCATTTTTCACGTTGCAGGGTTTTTGTATCTGCTTCACTACATCGCGCTCGAGCAACTTTATAGCAGTTCGTCGTTAATAGCGCCTAGGAAATAGCAGTTGTTACCCAGTCACTCACACGTGTTGGCCATCATTTCCGCTCTTTGCTTCCGTGCTATCATAGCTAAACGCTGCTGGGGAAATTGATTTAAGGAGTGCCTACACGTGCAAGGAGTTGTGCACCGTACCTTTGACAGCTCCGTCCAGGCAACGTCTTGTACGTTGTACGGCAGGGGCATATTTGATCAGGATAGCCCTGTGTCCTTTCCAGCCCGCAATAGCTCCATGGCCGAGCTAGACCTTAGGCATGAATATGCATTTGAGAGACATAATAGTGAGGCTGCGTGTTGTCGTTTTTGAGCGCACAATGGGTGCGCTTTGTAGGTTGGTTCCTTGGTCGGTCCAGAGTCGCAATGTGCCAGAGATCCGTCGATGCCCAGAGCGGTAGACTTCCGTGATAGCTAAGTGGCCCGGGTAGACAAGAAATGAACGGAGGAGATACCCGTGGGCGTATCGCTCGGTCTGAGGCGAGGACAGAGTGGTTGGTTTATGCCAAGCGTCTCCGCAGCAACGCCCGATGCCCCATCAGCCCCGCCATCAATCCCGTCGATACCAACCCCGACGAAACTGCAGACGCCGAGTCATTGTGGCGCTTCGAGAAGGGTTAGGGTTGCAACGTGGCCTCCCTCGAGCTCATGGCTTGCTCGCGCTCGGCAACCACTACTACAGCCTCCGCCTGGATATCCTGTGCTCAGTCCACTTACCAACGGCCTTACGGCTCCTCGGGAGTTGCGCTGCATTGTCGATATGCCGCTACAGTCAACTTGCGGCTTGCTTGCGGCTGAGGCGGATCCAAGAGGCTCTGGCAGTCTCCATGCGTTTGATGATGATCCTTGTTGCTCCGGTATGGTGAGGCGGCGTACCCTTCTCGATAAAGATACGTCGGCGTGGAGAATTCTCACATACAAATGGAAGAAGAGATAGCGCACATTGAGGTTGCACTTTGTCCTGGGCGAGTACCTGAGGTATGTTATCCTCAACCTTGACCAAATACCCCTTTATGATTTCCGACTGGATGGATATCTCGGTAGCATACGCAATACACTAGGCTCTACACTTTTTCACAGGTCCTCCATGTCTCCGGAATCCTTTTCTGCAGGTACACAGGTCAATGTCACTGTTGACGACAGCGGGGCGGACCCACTTACAGGCAATCAGCTCGAATACACTGCCGGCGGCTGGGCAATTGAGTCATGCTCTGACTGCCAGGCTAAACCACAGCTTGCCGAGGCCTTCATGGGAACGTGGCACGATACGACTTATGACCCGACGGAGCATGGCCCAAAACTAATCCCTCAAAATGCTACGTTTAACTTCACCGGTTAGTCTATTTGAACTGTGTCGCACACTTGACGGCTTATGCAGGATGCAGGCTCTGCGCTGTATGTCTACGGTATACTGTCACATTCGACAAGCGGTCCCAATAGCAATGCGGATATTCAATTCTTCATCGATGACGAGCAAGTTGGCAATTTTCGGCAGGCGGCCAATGGTTCCTCCACTTACACCCCCAATTGCCTGCTGTATGTCAACACATCCCTGTCTCTGTCGAGACACACGTTAACGGTGCAAAACGGACAGTTGCACGGCAAGGTGTCCTTGCTACTCCTTGATTACCTCATTTACACGACAAACGTCAGGCCTGGGGCGCCGATCACAACAGCATTCGCGATCACATCCTCGGTTCATCGCACCTACTCGTCCTCGGATGATCTGCAACACTCCTCGCTGACTTCACCTCAGTCCGCATCTCCAACGACCGTGACGTCTGCATTCCACGAGACCTCCGATAACAAAATGGCCCTGATTATTTGCCTCGCGACCATCTTGCCAGCGGCATTCCTTTTTGGTGGTCGCTTGGATGCAGAGATACCGCCGCCGTGGCGCGTGTCCGAGGTGCTCCTTCGAGCTTGACTCGCAACGTTCAATGCCTCACGAGTTGCGCCACGACGGCGGTTGCAGCATTTCCGCTGCGGAGGACGCCACCTCTGTTCAGCCTGAAGCGCCCATCGTTCACCTGCGCGGTGACGCAGGCATGGCCGAAGATCCCGCGAAAAGCTCCGTTGAAGACATGTCCGCATCGCCCACTTGGTACGAACGCTGCGGTGAATTTTACATGGTCAATCACTTACTTGTAATGCTCTGATTAGGCTATCGCGTCATTGGTATACATATAAACAGTCTACCAAACCGTGTTCTGCCGGCGACGGGACTGTAACGTGCACATGCGCCTCGGAAATCGGCTGTGCATACTGACCGCGGCAACTGCAACGAATAATGAGAGAGTATTTGATGGCGGAGGCAGATCTGTGTCATGTAGTGAGTACTACTATTGACATTGTGGATCCATATACTGACTGACGGCGTGCGCGTCACTATGGGTTTCAGACCTGATATTTATTCAATGATATCTATTTTCGAACGTACTTGCGCTGCACGGGATCTAGCACACCGTAAACAGAACACGATATACTACAGTTGTCCGGAAGATAAGCCAGCACTGGTGGTGATGTGTATGAATAGCGCGAACAGCATCTTGGCCCTTTGCAAATTGAACAGAGTTGCAATCACCGAGAGTGTACCAATGGGCAGCGCTTCGTTTGCTGAAGGGAGGTTCGCGCTAGTTGTTACATGCGGGTGTGATGGTGAGCTGATAGAATGCTCAGGAATTTGAGGGACAATGGCGTTTGAGGGACAATGGCGGTCAAAATGCTGGTGCTGGGAATTGTCGAGTAAACTGGGCGATCAAAAAAATAATTAGTCTTAACGAGCCCTAATGAGTAAGAGAGCGACTGGGACTGGTAGGAGGCAACAAACTCGCCAGCGTCTACGCGGAAACTCGTCGGCGTCTACAGAAACTCGAACTCGCTCGGGATATGCCGGTGGAACTGGAAGTCGCTACGCAAGAACATCCGGCTGGCTGATACTGCCATCTATATAGAGAATCACCACAGGCAGATACTCTCGTAATGTTTACTGACGGTGACTTATCTGAGGGCCCACCCTTGTTTGTTTCTTCACCCGTTTTGGCAGCCGCTTGCCACGTGCCCCGGCCTCCAACGAAGGAAGACGCCCGTGAGAACAAAATAGTACTAATCACAGTAAAAGATATAAATTAGCATATATTTAGCTCGATTAGCCTTACAGAAGGGACAGAAAGAGCGCGAGTATGAGAACAAGAGTGAGATAGCATGACGAACGAGTCCAGGATTTAGCGGAAGTAAAGCAGATTTACCGTTAATTTACCTTAATGAACCCTATTCGACGCGCCCAGTCTGAGTCCGAGTGCACAGACGCCCAGTTCCACTATTTTGTCCGACAAGGACCTTCATACAGGAATGACAGTACTGGGGATGTCGTACGGCATCGTAAACTGGATCGCAGAGACTGCCTCGGAAGTGAGTCACGCTGTGCGGTCGAGGTGCTGAGCTCAAGGTGCCGAGCTTTCCACTGGCCGAGGGTGACCGGCCATTCCTTCCGAACATTCTCTTTGATGGCATCCGGGACTCCTTTGACAGCGTCCTACATGGAGATGTCAAGAAGATCATGTAGAAGTGCAGCGCATACAGCGGCGTACACTCCTACCGAGGCCTAGAGGAAGCTAGGATGGTTACTCACCTGTAGGCTGGTTGGTTAACACGTAAGTGGGTTGAGAGTTGTAAGAGTCTTATTGTGTATGGCGCTAGAGAGCTGCCTTATATACAATACTGGGTGGCTGTACTACAAACAGACACAAATAGATACCAGGACAATAGACAATAGGCATCGTCATGGTGGAACCTGGTAGAACAATAGAGAAGATATGAGTAGAGCGCTTACGGGCGTCTATCTGACTCAACACTCCTCCTAACCTAGCACGGCGTACTGCCTGCGCTGGTTTAGTCAGCGCTAGTTAGCAGCGATGCGAAGTCCGAGCATTGGTCGGAACTTCTCAATCTTGACCCTGCCCAGATTCTTGGTAAAGATATCTGCGGGATTGTCAACGCCAGGTACGAAGAGTACTTCGACGTGGCCAGCTTCGACGACATCGCGAATGTAGTGGTAGCGAATGTCGATGTGCTTAGTGCGCTTTTCAGTAACGGGATTTTCCGAGACGAATAGAGCGCCCTGGTTGTCGCTGCAGATGGGTACTTTCTCAAGTTGTAACCGAGTTCAGAGAGGATATTTCGAATCCACATGACTTCTCGGGAGCAGTCGCTGAGTGCCATGTATTCGGCATCTTTAGTCGACGTTGCTACAGACTTCTGTGCGAAGGAGCTCCAGTTAAAGGCTCCTCCTGCAAGCATTAGCAGGAAGCCAGTCTGAGAGCGGCGGTTGGAAGCAGCCGCCCAATCTGCATCGGTGTACGCCACCAAGCCTAACCCGGAAGAGCCGTCATACTCGAGTGTGTAGTTACGAGTGCCTGACAGGTAGCAGATGTACAGCTCTGTTCAGGTGGTCTTCAGACGGGTTCGCACTAAACTGTGCGAGCTTTGTGACAGCGTACGCAATGTCCGGTCGTGTACCGAGCATGATATAAAGGAGTGAGCCTATCACAATTTGGAAACGGCTCTGGCGAGCTTTGTTTAGCTCTCCTTCATTTGGTTGAGGGATATAACCCTCAGGAAGCGGAGTCTTTGCCATTTTGGCATTGGTCTGACCGCAGCGTTCGAGTACCTTGTCAAGGTAGGCGCATTGATCAATCACGATTTTGTCGCCAACCCGTTGTATGCGCATGCGCAGAAACTCCTTTACGTCAGCCCATATCGCGACACTCCCATCGTTTCATGAAGGACTCTTTTCTTAGAGTACTTTTGCCTTGCTGCGTCCGGCGAATATAGCGTCGTCAACATAGACTACGGCGATGACCATGTCATTGCCTGCGCCTTTGACGTATACGCCAGCATCAGACTTCAGTCTTTTGAAGCCGAGCTCAGCCATAGATTTGCTAAGGGCTTTCCAGGATAGTCCTGCCTGCTTAAGCCCGTAAAGGGCGCTGACGGAGACGAAGCACCATGTGCTTTTTCCCTTGAGCAGGAAAGCCATCGGGTTGTTCCATGTAGATCTCCTCATCTAATAGTCCATACAAATATGCGTTGCGCACATCGAGGCCAGTAAGAAAGAAGCCTTCGAGTGCCGCAAGGGCAAGTGAATCTAACGGTTTCAAACCGTACGACTGGAGAAGATCTTGTCATAGTCGATTCCCTCAATTTGAGAGAAGCCGCGAGCTACAAGTCGCGCTTTCTTTCGACCATCTGATTTCTCATCAAAACCCATCGGTTCTTGTGACGCGTTTGCCTTTCGGCCGCGGGGGCGAAGTTCGAACACGCCTCTTTTGCTTAATGCATCGAGCTCGTCTTTGCATGCAGCACGCCATTCTACCTGCTGTTTTGCAGGCAGGCGGTTTATGTCACGTAAAGTCCAGTCTCGGACTGAAGACTTTGTTGTGTCAGGATCGACTGCTTGGGCAAGCAAATAATTGTAGAAATTTACTCCTTCCCGGCACAGTCGTGCCAGTACGTCATCCTGACACTGGGCTTTCGCTTCCAGTGTCTCCAGTGGGCTCAGTGATATCCCAGGAACAGGTTCGAGCTGTTCGGATGTAGAAGGGCTAGCAGGACGTGTGGCGGGGACACTGTCGGGCTGCTTGCTAGACTGACCGCCCTTGGTAGCTAACCTTGGTGGGCTTGGTCTGGCCAGTCTGCTTTTCCCAACTACGGATACCTCTATCAGCACCTAAAATCCGTGACGGTGCTTGTGACTGGTCGTCCCGGAATCTGGATTTTGACTGGGATCCTCCGTCGCGAGTACTACGCCGCGGCCCGGCAGGAATAACTGGTGGTGCCAGTACCTGCGGATCTTCTGCGGGTGGTGTCGCTTTCGCGACGAGGCGGACTCGGGCTACGCCCAACAGGGGCTTAGGGTCGAACCGTCGTTCAACCCGCTCGGTCTCTTTTTTGGCTAGGAAGGAGGGTTAGGACGAGGTGCAGCTCGCCGTTTAGGCGGTGCCGCATCGTCGTCACTATCGTCTGATCCTGCACTATGAAGACTCACTGTCGTTCGCTTTTTGGTGTTTTGCGCAGGCGGGTCAGGCCGCGCGGGCATTTTGCCGTCAGGACACTTGGGGAAATAAGTTTCGCACCACTCGACTTGAGTTGAGCGAAACACGACGTTGTTGGGTCCTCTCATGAAGGTCCAACTGTGTTCGCCGTGTCCGATGTATGTCATCATTTCGGACTTAGGCTGTAGTTTGTTCTTCGAACATCGGCAGGGATAAAAACCCATGCACCGCAGCCAAATACGCCGGATGTTATCAACGCGTGGTTTTTCACCCCGTAAGTGCCTCATAAGGCGTAACCCATTTTAATCGTGAAACGGGGTGCGGTTGTAAAGCACTGTTGCGTGCATAGCAAATTCCCACCACGAAGGAGGAATGCAGGCTGTAAAGCATAGCCTCAGCTTTGTCCATGAGGGTTCGATTGAACCGCTTCAGCCGTCCATTCTGCTGTGGAGTATGGGGAACGCTAGTTAGGATTTTAATCCCTTCGTCCTTTAGCATTTGAATGAATGCGTTTGATTTATATTCTCCCCCTGCATCCGACATCCAGCTCTCGACATTTGCTTTATGCTGGTTTTGAACCATAGCAAGAAAGTTTTTGTCGCTTGGATGGCGACGGGATTTTTAGCCTTAGGCAAATAATCCATGCATGCGACGTATAGTCATCGACAAAGGTGATGATATACTTGTCGGTGATATGAATCGACCGGGAACTCTTTCAAGTCACTGTGAATGAGCTCAAAGGTGCGATGCTCGTCGAAATGGGCGGGAAAGAGCGTGTGCATCTTCCTTGTGTGCGCAGCCAGAGCAGGGTGAGTCCGACTTGTTATAGTCGAAATCAGGACATTCGTCGTTGCTGACGGAAGTTGACGTGAGAATCCGCTCAGAGGGATGTCCAAAACGTCTATGCATTATCTCGTGCGAGACTAGCGCAAGGCTGTCTCCGGTCAGTGTCTAAATAGTACACTGTTGCATTTGGATAAAGCGGCACGAAATGCAATAATTCCTGGCGATTATCAACGTCCAGGATTTTCAGAGTGGTTGCGTCACCCTCAATTAACCGGTTCTGTCGTAGCAGCTGGCCAAGCGAGATTAGATTCATGTCCTTTTGTGAAGGCATGAGTCGAACATTTTTCAGTAAGACTTTAATCGTTCTACTTGTCGCGCTAGGACGGTAGTTGATGACGGAGTCACCTTCCTCAGAGATAGTTACATGCCCATTAGCCGCTTGAACGACTATTGGGTCAATGTTGCGCAAGTTGCGCAATAAACTTCTTCGACCGGTGAAGTGGAAAGAGCGCCTGAGTCGAGCAGCCAATCGCTTGATTTTGCAAGGTTTTTCCTTTGCAGCTCGACACGCGTTAAATAACTTATTGTGCACACATCGGTCTGGTAGTGAAGGAATCCAGCTCCA